>MU773908.1:0-38621 GCA_026770625.1 Nicotiana glauca
AATTTGCTCTTCAACCTCCACCTTTTTCTCAAACTTTTCTTCTTCAACCATTTGTTCACCCTCTCCGTTTAGCACATTCCCACTCCTAGTAGTGATCGCCATGCTGTGAGAAGTTGGACCACTCCCACTACCTCTTGGATTTGCAATCGTGTGACTAGGGAGTATACCTTTTTGCTTTGGATTTTGCTCTTTAGAGAGGCCTCTCATTTGCATCTCCAATTTTTGAATGGAGGCGGTGTGAGATCCTACAACCTCGGTCATGTTCCTCATGGAAGCGTCGGATTTTTCTTGATTTTGCAACACCCGCTCGAGCATAGCTTCCAACTTAGATTCATTAGAGGACCCTTGGTTCGAATATTGACCCTTTGGAGGAACATAAGGGTTTGAACTCCGGTTAGCAAAATTATTGTTGTTGTTCCAATTCCCTTGGTTTGAGCCGCNGGGTTGTTGATGTAGTTGGCTTCTTCAAGCTCTTCGTTGGAGATGGGTTGCACATCATCGACTACATTCACATTTTTTGTTTGACTCTCAGTGAACATTTTTGTCAACACATTTACATTCGTAGCCAATCCTGCAATTATTTGGTCCCTCTCTTGATTCTCCTTGATCAAGTTGGTCAAGGAAGGAGAACCATATGCCACTCCACCCGAGGTGTTCTTGGAATGCCACGCTTGATTGTGTTGTGCTATTTTGTCAAGAATTTGTGTCACCCTTGCGAATGATTTATCCATGAATGATCCATCAGCTGAATTCTTGGCTATAGCTTGGTTCATAGGATCCAAACCCATGTAGAATTTTTCCAAAAGCATAGAATCCGAAAAACCATGGTTTGGAGACCTCACCAAATACAATTTGAAACGGTCCCATGCCTCATGCAACTGCTCTCCTGGTGTTTGCTTGAAGAAGAAGATTTTATCCCGCAACTCAGACTTTTTACTTTGCGGGAACCACTTGGATAGAAATGCCCGGACAAGTTCGGGCCAAGAATGAATAGAGTTAGGTGGTAGATTCTGGAGCCATCTCCTTGCATCCCCAACAAGAGAGTACTTAAAGCACCTCAATCTCAGGGCATCATCAGAGACATGATTCTGCTTGTGCATTGCACACACACCCAAAAAGTTCCTAAGGTGCTGTGTTGGATCATCATCGGTGGAATTTCTGAAGAACCCCTCTGCCTTGAGCATAAGGATCAAACCGTGTTCCACTTTGAACGTTGCAGCACCAACCGCAGGAGGTACAATAGCATTTGTGTCCTCAATGTACTCTTCGATGTCTGTAAAGGGATTCTCTCCCAAATCTACCTCAACGTCATCGCCAGATTCAGACATGTTTTCGTATCAACACCAGACAAAACAAGCAAAGTGTGATAGAATAGAATTAGACACATAGAAAAGCGCACACTAATAAGTAATTTCAAAACCGTACTCCCCGGCAACGGCGCCAAAATTTGATACGCTCAAATTACACTTTAATACCGAGTGTAAGGCGGTCGGTGTCAAATATAATAATCCAACAAGGTTGGGGTCGAATCCCACAGGGAATAGGTGTGAAAAGGTTACTTATTCAGTGTGTTGCTTGACTAAAGTTCTATCTCTATCCGATTGAGAGTAACAGAAAATGATTCATATTGACAAGAGAATGTAAAGTGTTTGTTTTGAAGTAACCACTAATTGTAGAATTTAACGAGTGAACAACTGGATTAAAACAACCAAGGTTATGTCCCCTTAAATGAAATGTAATGTTTACAGGTGTTAATATGATATATTTCTAATGGAAAGTTCTTATGATATGCAAATGATGTCTAAGTTACTACCCATTATCTCTCAATAAATGAGTAGTATTTCCCATTTATAATTTTTCCAAATGTAAAAGAGTTGCAATTAATAATCATCAATAAATTCCAATTAAAACCCATTTATCCCTAAGCGATTTTATTAAACAAGGTTTAAAGCCTTGAGTCATTGATATTTACTTCTACCAAGTTCTAACCCTCTTTCCCAAGTAAAGCTAGAATGTAATGGCTTTTGTTAATGTTAGCAACCACCAACAATAAATGAAGAATGAGAAGTAAATACATATCAACCAACCATTATACATATATTCAATGTTAAACACCCATTAACATAACGCCCATTTAGGGTCCACAACCTTAGTATTTAGAGTTAGCTACACATGGTAAAATACAAAAAGCTCGACCAATATTTAATGTCATAAATGCTCACAAAGAAGAGAATCTTCACCCAAAAGCTTTCAAAAAAAAAGGAATATTTATGTCTTGGACTGTAGCACTAAAGTTAGAAAACTAAGCCCACAAAGGCTTCATAAAACTATTTATAGTGGGGCAAAAATCGGGGCAGAAAATGGACAAAATTGCCATTTCAGGTCAGATATGCGACCGCATTCTTGTTGCAGAACAAGTATGCGGTCCGCATTTTGATCGTCCAGACCACAGAGTAAAACCCTAGTTCCCAGATCTTCACCGCATTTCCATTATGCGGACCGTATTTGAGTTTTGCGGCCGCATTTTGCCTCACATTGCTGATCTTCAGTAAGCTTCATGGTTGGTTATGCGGTCATTATACGGACCGCATTTTGATTATGCGGTCGCATCTTGAACCGCATTCTTCTCTTGAAATTATGCTCAGCACTCTGCTTCAGTTTGCGATCCTCTTGTCCATTATGAGGCTCGCATGTGTGACATGCGATCGCATAGTGGACCGCAGACCAGCATTTGTGCAACCTTTGCTCCTTTCTTGCCTTTTTTGTTTCTATTTCCATCTTCTTGAGTTCCCCTTCCTCATGTACTGTAGAAGTAACAAAACTACATAAGTATAGATCATATTTGCATTAAAACAAGCTAAAATCTAAGCAATTAGTATGTAAATGTGCCGAAATTCTCCGGCACATCAGTGACTTTGAAAGTAAAATTTCTTAAAGAGAAGTTGGGGAAATCCTTCAAAAACTCAAAATAGAGCATGAATACACACAGATCTGAAGAGAATCGGAGAAAAACCTCGAGCAGCTAGGGTTTCAGGTGAACGCTAGAATGAGAAAGGCTTGGAAAAGGTCCGATCTAAGTCATAGATGGCCGAAAACCTCAAGTCGGCAGAGGTCTGGGTGGTGACCTTTGATGTCTAGCCTCAAACCTTCGAGTACCAGGCATACATGAGCGATAGGAGGTGAGTATGAGGGTTTCAAGGCCTAAGAAACTATGGAAACCGGCGAGAATCGAAGGGATTAGGATTAGTTTGGGTGGCGGAGACTAGGGTTTGCAGAGAGAATGGGAGAGGAAGGGGATTCAAGGGCGGCGGGTTATGGGAAATGAATTAGGGTTGGGGGGTTTGGTAAATTAAAAAAGGAAAGGTGAGGTGTCAGACGTTGATCTTTTAGATCAACTGTTGTGATTAAAAGAAAGTCCTGGTCGGGAATTTAAACGGGTTAGGGGTTGGGTTGGACTGGTCCAGAATTGGGCCAGGAATCGGTCAACTAAGGGGATTAATGTGGCTATAATTGGAATGTAGATGGTCTATATATTAAATAGCCAATTTTTCCTTTTAAATTTAATTAAAATGGCTAAAAATAATTTTAAAAACCAATTGAAATCACTAAACTAATTAATAATATATAAACGTTAATCTAAAAATACTGGGAACAATTTTATAATTGTAAAATCCTATTAATCGTAATATAGGCTATAATTGTAATTTTATGCAATCTAGCTTTAAAATTATCAAAAAAATTTATAAAAATATACTAAAATCACCTTTATTATATTGTGGTGTAAATATGAGGATAGAAATAAATTACTCACCAAATAATAGTTTTGGAAATAATTATTAGATTTTTGTACTGCTAAAACAAATAATAAAAATAATTTTAAGAAGCTTTAAAAATTAGGAAAAAATGTCAAAATTCTTGGGCATACTTATATATGCATGTGCATGCAATTTTGAGAATATTTTGAGTATAAAAATAGGTAGGGAAATATTGGGTATCAACACCACCCCTAGCTGCTTGACCACTGCCCCTAGCTGGGTGAGCGTGTGGTGGAATACCCAGTGCGTGAAACATGGCACGAGAACCCTGATGTTGAGAACTGCTCGATGCATGATGGAAAAATCTAGCAATGTGCCTCCAACCACCACAAGTATAACAAGTCCTCGGCTTCTGGGACTGCTGACCCTGAAACTAGCCCTACCGGCCTAATTGTCCACCCTAAAAACTCTAGAGCGGAGGTGCACTGGTATGAACTGGTGATGCACTATAAGGTAGCTTATCTGAATACTGCATATGAGAACCACGACCACCGGGAGCACCGTGAGAAGCTTGTAGTGCTGAATGAAACGACCTGGGAGGATGGCCCCTACCGAAAGAATCCCTGCCTCCAAACAAGGCATCATTGTACCTACCAGAATGACGGGGCCTCTAATCAGACCCCTGACCACTCCCCTGATCTAGAACCATCTCAACCGGCCTGGCTACATTGGCCGCATCGTGGAAGGAAGTCACGATCCCTGTATCCTTAGCCATCTGCAATCGAATAGGTTTAGCGAGTCCCTCAATGAACCTCCTCACTCTCTCTCTCTCTCTCTCTCTCTCGGTGGGGAGTATAAGAAGAGAATGACAATCCAAATAAGCAAATCTTGTCTCATACTTGGTGACAGTCATAGAACCCTGCTGGAGGCGCTCAAACTGCCTCCGATAATCCTCTCTCCGAGTGATAAGGAGAAGCTTCTTCAAAAATAGCTGAGAGAACTGATCCCAAGTCAAAGCTGGTGATCTAGCTGGTCTGGCTAAACAATAATCCCTCCACCACTTCTTGGTGGAACCTGACAGATGAAAAGCAGCAAAGTCGACCCCATTGGTCTCCACTACCTTCATGTTCCGCAGAACTTTGTAACAACTGTACAAATAATCTTGGGGATCCTCTTAAGATGTACCATCATAAGTGGTAGTAAAAATCTTGGTGAACCTGTCCAGCCTCCACAAGGCATCAGCAGACATAGATGACATATTACCGGTCTGTGCTACAACACCTGGCTGAACTACTCCAACTTGCTGAACTGCTAGAGTCTGAAACTGGGAAGCCATCTACTCCGGAGTGCGAGTAGCAGGAGTCTGGGCTCCTCCTCCAGCCTGAGAGATAGCTGGTGCTACACGGAATATGCTTGCATGAGTGACACTGTCCATAAGACCCACTAGACGGACCAGAGCATCCTGGAGTACCGAGGTGGCGATGAACCACTCTAAGACCTGAGCTGGCCCTGCTGGAACTGTTTGGGCCGAGACCTCATCCTCAAACTCTACCTGAGGTTCTACCATTGGTGTTGCTGCTTGGCCTCTGGGTAGAGCCCTACCTCTGCCTCGGCCTCTGCCCCTCGTAAGAGCTTCCACTAGGGGCTCGGGCTGCTGGTCAACTGAGAAAGCGGTACACGTTCTCACCATCTATGAAAGAATAGAGTGGAAGTTAAATTAGCATTGACAAATCAAGTCGCATGACAGAAAGGAATAGATGTGAAATTCTCCTAAACTTTGTAGCCTTTGGGGGATAAGCACAGACCTCTCCGTACCGATCCCTTAGACTCGACCTAGCTTGTTCGTGAATTGTGAGACCTAGGCAACCTAGAGCTCTGATACCAACTTGTCACGACCCGGATTTCCCCACCTTCGAGAATCATGATGGTTCCTACTTGTGAAATCTAGGCAAGCCGACAGTTACAGTTTTACCACAGTTATTATTAATTCAAACAGGAACAATTTATAACTAAAATAAAATAATTATGAAATGCGGAAGTGATATAGCAATCCAACAATTCTAATACATAGCTACACCAAATATTTGGTGTCACAATCCACGAACGACTAAGATTTACTACAAATATAAGTCTGGAAGAAGTATAACTGTTCTTGAAATAGAAGAGACAGAAGAAACTAAAACGGGGAAAGGGGACTTCAGGCTTTGCGAACGCCAACAGATCTACCTTGGTCTCCCTGGTCTAAAAGCTGCAACCCCGAATCTTCTCACAAGGTTCGGCACCAAAATCTTCACAAAAAGTGCAGAGTGCAGTATTAGTACAACCGACCCCATGTACTGGTAAGTGTCGATCCTAGCCTCGGCGAAGTAGTGACGAGGCTAGGACACAACAACCATATAAACCTGTGCAGTTTAATCAAATATAAGCACAACAATAATAATAGAAAATAACATATGTCGCGCCCCCTTTTTCTCGCGAAATCGGGTTTATGACACTTGGGAGGACAATTCGTTTCCTTTTGGGAATTGGGTTTAAGAGAATTGAAGAGTCGCCACCTAATGATTTAAGTGAATTAGGACACTAAGAAGGGTTTTGTTTGGATAACCAGAGATTGGGTAAGGGCTTAAAATTATTCCAAGGGGAAAGTGTTAGGCACCCCTCAGAATCCACTAGTGTGGTTCCCGGCCAAGCTATTGTTGTTACTTAAAGTACAAATAACACATAGGCAAATAGGACTTCAAATAAGAGGGGATTTTTTACATAAAAGTTAAAAAATAAACAAAGTCTGAAAGCGTTAAAGAGAGTTGATTTAGAACAAACGTTTAAAAAAATTCATAAGAAACAAAGAACAAAGGAAAGGGGGTCCTAGGTTTATTAATAATATGGATCACCCCACACAACACCCGGTAATCATTCTTATGCGTGGTGTTATCGCGTGGTCATCATATCCATATCTATCCTTTCCCACCCCGTTAAGATATTAAAGCGCGAAATACTCTCGTTTACTTATTGCATGCTATTACCCACCCCGATCCTATCAATCCCGGAGGTATTTGGGATTACTAATCCTAAAGGGAGGATATGTTGGCTTATTTGTGGTTTCAAAGGTAAAAATACTAAGGCGACAAGCAAAACATATATAACAAGTATGGGGAAGCATGTAAGCAAACGAAAGCCTCAAGCAGACCTCCTTTAAGCAAAGAAAAGCAAGTAGTTAGCATGACTTTCACCTACTGTTTAAAGTCTAATTAAAACTTAAAAATTTGAGGCGGACTGATTTATTACATAGTTTAGATAGGAAGCCCGAGTCAGGCCTGCCTGCTGGCTGTAGTTAATAAAATATGATTCAGTTTATAAGTTTATCCTAAGGTTTGCCTAAGTGTTGGATGAAACTCCTATAGGCATGATATCTACTGATTTCAAAGACAAAGAAGAAAACTTATTGAAGATTGATTTAGTAAAAGAAAGTTGCAAGCTTAAAGCGAGTTTTAGCAGAAGAGCACAAGTTCTACAATTGGTAATGCATTACTATTGATAGTTTTAAACTTACCAATGAGTGAGGTAATTCAGATTTGATTAGAACCCCTATAGGCATGCTTTCTATGTGTTTGACAACTTAAAACAATGTTATAGACATAGAAGAATAAAGAAATTCTACAACATGATACTTAAGCATTGCGTGATATCTGATTACATTTTTTGGTTATTAAGATCTATAGACAAGTTTGCCGAGCGAAAAGCGGGTATGCAAGACTCAGAAAGGACCTATAGGCATATTTTCTATGTATGTGTGCAGAAGCTATAGACATGATATCTACATGAAAGTGCATGATCCCTACAGTCATGGCATCTAAATAAGAATACAGAAGTTCGAATAGACATGGTAACTAAATGAGAATACAGAAGTTCTTATAGACATGGTAACTAAACGAGAATGCATAAGTCTTATAACCAAGGTAACTACATGAGAAATGCAGAAGTCTTATAGGCATGGTATCTACATGAAAAATGCAGAAATCTTATCGGCATGGTAACTATATGAAAAATGCCGAAATCTTATAGGCATGGTAACTATGTGAAAAATGCAAAAATCTTATAGGCATGGTAACTATATGAAAAATGCAGAAATCTTATAGGCATGGTAACTATGTGAAAAATGCAAAAATCTTATAGGCATGGTAACTATGTGAAAAATGCATAAATCTTATAGACAGGGTAACTATATGAGAAAATACTAAAATTAGAGATTCCTATAGCCAAGTTATCTACCCTTTTACATGCATGGTTACCCCTCCCTTTTCACTAACCATCCCTAAAGGAGTTTATTACAAAGTTATTACGGTCAAAAGAAAATAAAGAAAATACATAAGAAATTGAAAATTACAACCAAGGAGAGCTTGATTCAGACTTCCTATCTGATGTATGAAGTAAACCAACTCTAAAGATCATGTTTCAAAGCCTTTCTACAACTTGGGTGTGTTAGAGTTCCCTAAGAGTTTCATAAGAACTCTGGGCAGTGCTTACACCAAATGTATCACCATATTATTCCAAAGTGCAGTGTGGAAGGGCCAGCCCTCAGGTGTCCAAGTTTCGAGCGAACTCAAGGTCCCAAGGCAAGGCTCACAAGAGGGGGGGGGGAGAACTTAGGAACTAAGAGATAAAGAGAGTGCAAGTGTAGAATTCTGAAAGAGGAAAAGGGGAAGGGAAACATTACACATAGGGATAGAGGGAATGGGGAGATGCAAGAGATAAAAGCAGGCTAGTGGGAATAACCCAACAATGAGAGATGTTGGCACACCCATAAACCTACTGGAACACATTGTTTAGAGGTTAGGATCCCCTAAGGAATCAAGTTTAATCCATATACAATAACTTGCATATTGCCATGTTTTAAACTTTAACTCAAAGCACATAAAGGGAAATAGAGGATAGGGATTCATATAAGAAACAAGAAAAAGGAAATCAACATGCTAGTTTAAGTATATAACTCTGCAGAAGTAGTAAAGAGACATAGATGTAGAAAGCTGTAAGTAAACACATTGTGGTGATGCTGAAAATTAAAATTAGGACATACTAGCGTTTCAAGGAAACAAATAGGGAAAAAAGTAGTAGTCTTGTGAAAGACAGAGTGCAGACAAGAAGGAAGAATACTATTATATGTAGGTAAGTATGAGTGCAGACGAAGTTCTGAATTGTAAAGTGGGCAGTGTAGGATCGTTAATCGTGTGCTTTGTGAAAAAGGGTCGTGTATTTAAAGTGTGAAAGTTCATAAGGAAATAATGTAAGAAAGAAATTGAAGAACTAATTGTCAATCAATTACACAAGACTCCCTTAATTAAGAGATTCAGATTCAATCGGGTATAAACCAATTAAGGAAAAAAATTAATCAAACACTTTGCGAAAAGTAGGCAATTAGGGGTGAGTACATAAAAGTTATTTAAGGACAAGGTTTTGACAATACACGGTTAGTGCAAACAAGGTAAGGAGATCAATTAATCAACTAGTAAATCAAAAGATTTCGAGATTTTGTATGAATGAACCAAGTCAGAAAGATGGAAAAGGTTTTAACCTAAGGGAAATCAGCAAACAATCAATTAGAACTATTTAAAAGGTATCTTGAATTAATCACAAGTTTAAAGCCCTTTTTTGTTTTAGAAAAATTCATCACATATAAAGGGCATACAGACATGTTAAGTACAAAAGAAAATTGCCACGCCATTGTAAAATCAGTAGAAATCCAGTGTAGAAGAATTTAGTAAAAGGGTCAGAATCATATGAAAACACGTAAGTCCAAACTAAATTCAAAGACTCGAAGAGTTAAGGGTTCTAAAATAATACCCAAGTTCTATTAAATATATGATCAAACCTGGAAGAACCCCCAAATTTTGGGGTTTCCGCCTTGAATCAAGTACATAGATGAGAAGACAAGTGGTCGAAGTAGGCTCAGAGGTTTCAGAGAAGAACTAAGGCCTCTTGCATGCTTCTATCAATAGCAAAACTCATGAGAAAGCATGGTATCAAGGCAACAGACAGAACACAGTAGAAGCACTCGAAGAAAAATAGAGGAAAACATTGATAGGAGCAGTAAACATGCTTAAGAAATTTTTTTCCAGAAGAAACTTAAACAGGGCTTAGTAGAAGGAAAGTAAGGAAACTTAAGAACTTAGCAGGAAAGTACAGTAGGAGAAACATGCTGGAACATAGTAGAAGAATAATACAAGAACGTAATAGAAAATCATATGAGAACACAGTACGACAAACCATGGTAGCAGAACATACAAGCATGGAGCATATAAAACTCAGTAAAAAGAACATACAAGAACGGAGTATGAAACTCAGTTGAAGAACATACAAAAACAGAACACAGTATGAAAACATACAAAAACGTGGTAGATAAGAACAAAGAAGAATAATAGAGGTAAATACACAAAAGAAAAGGGAAAGAAAGTCAGAGAAACACATAAACATTTTTCAGAAAAACCTAGATCGGAAAGGAGGATTTGAAAAAAAAATTCGAAAGAAAAGTTAGGGAAATCATTTGAAAACTCAAAGAGAGCACAGATACACAACGAATCTAAAGAAATCGGAGAAAACCTCAGAGAGTTAGGGTTTCAAAAGAACCCTATAAATGAGAAAGGCTCTGAGAGGTCATCGATCTGAGTCGGAGAGATCAGAACCAGGCTCAAACAACCTTGATACACCGGAGCAAGGCCGGAGATGGCCAGAGAACCTTGAATCGATAGAGTTCTGGGTGAAAACCTTCAATGTCAGGCCTCGAATCTTCAGGTATCAAGCATATAGGATGTGAGTATAGGGCTCCCACAGCCTGAGAAACCATGGATTCCTGTGGGTTTCACAGTGGAGGTGGTAGGAGACGATTAGGGTTCAGAGAAGGTTCGAGAGAGTTTGAGAGGGTGAAGGGATTCAAAGGCAGCATCTTAGGTGAGAATGATTTAGGTTTGAGGGGGTTTGGTAAATTAAAAAGGAATGAAGGGATCGTGGTCGTTGATCATTTTGAACAACGACCTGCATTTATTGGGGAGTCGGGCGGGTTGGATTAAATTGGGTCAAGGGCGGGTAATTTAGGAATTGGGCTGGTCAAATTGAGATTGAAATTAGGTTAATTGGGGGGTTGAGTTGGGCTAAACTTTAAATAGGTAGGGCTACTATTTAAATAGCCACTTTTTCCTTTTTATTCTATAAAAAAAATAGTAAAATGATTTTTGAAAATAAATTATAGTTGCTAAATTAATTAATAATATATAAATACTAAATTAAAAATACTGAAATCAAATTTATAATTATAAACGCAATTAATTTTTAAGATAGGCTAATATTGCAATTATATGCAATTTAGCTTTAAAAATACTAAATAAATTTGTAAAAATGTGCAAAAATTACCTTAGCTATATTTTGGAATAAATATGAGAATAAAATAAATTAATCACCAAAATGATAATTTGAGGAACAATTATTGGTTTTTGTATTGCTAAACTAGGGCAATAAGTTTATTTAAAAGTCTTTTAAAAATTAGAAAAAATATTAAAACATTAGGACACACTTATATATGCATACCTATGCTATTTTGAAAGTATTTTGTATATAAAAATATACAGGAAAAAATTGGGTATCAATAGTTGCCCCTCTTTACCCGGGAAGGATGAAAGAGTTGTCGGGTAAAATTATGATGGCCAATTTGACCGAACGGAATGGATTGAAGAATTTGACCATGCTGTGTTTCTTGAGCTGCCTACATATCCCTGGTCTTACAGGAATCATGCCATATGCAGTTTAGGATCCGTCGGTGGAATATGCCGATGGAGGTTTCCCAAGAACGAACGCGATATTCAGGTTTGGGATAGATGGTTAAAGCCTAATAGGGCTGTGGGAACTGGAGTGGGATCGCTCCTACTGAGACGACCGTTGCTCGCCAGTTTACCTACAAATAAATAATACAAGCATATATCATGCATAAATTTAAACATGATGCAATTTCCCATCGGACCACGAATGTTGTCCTTGGACAGTTAGGATGACGTTCTCAGACCATGATGTCCTGGGCCATGAAGCATATAATAAAGTATTCACAGGCCATTAAATGATGCTCTCGGGCTATGAGAATGATGCCTCTTAATGATGATGCCTTTGAATAATGATATGCGAGAGATTAAAGGAATCTTCAGGCCATGACATGGCGTTCTCGGGCTATGAGAATGATGCCTTCAAACAATCGTCGACGCCCCCTTTTTCCCTCCCTAAGAGCGAGAAATCGGGTTTACGACATTTAGGAAAGACAACTCTATTCCCGTTTGGGAATTGGTTTTTTGGATTTGGAGTCGCCACCTAATGATTATAGTGCATTAGGACACTTTAAGAAAGAATTTGAGATGAAGAACCAGAGTTCGGGTAAGGGCTAGAAAATATCTTGAGGGGAAGGTGTTAGGCACCCCTCAAGATCCACTAGTGTGGTTCCCGACCATGTTACAATTGTGACTTCAAAGCAAAGCAAACATACAAGGTAATTTCACATAAAAGCTGCCAGTAGGTATGCATAAAGGTTATTAAACATGCTGAAATTTGAATAGATGACTCCTTAATTATTGGCAAGAATGTCTAAATGCAGAAAAATGGGATCAAGGAATGAATACCAATTATCAAACAAGGAAGTGAATGAGCGAAGAATTTTAAAGGAAAAGGCAGTGTGAAAAACCAGAGTGGGAAATTTTAATGATTAAACAAGAATGCAGAATTTTAAGAACTGAAAATCGACAATCTGAAAAAATAATTATGTAAGGGAAAAGGGGTCTTAGGCTTATAAAATACATGGATCATCCGCACAATACCGGTAGTCAATCGTACGCATAGTGTTATCGCGTAATCATCATTTCCATGTCTACCCTTCCCTACCCCGCTAAGGTATTAAAGTGCGGAATAGTATCATTACTTATTGCATGCTATTACCCATCCCAATGCTATCAGTCCCGGAGGCAATTGGACTACTAGTCCTAAAGGGAGAGGGGTTGGAGGCCTTTTAGGAGTTTTCAAAGGACAAAATGCTAAGGCGTCAATCAAAACACATAATGGAAATAAAGGGGGAAACAAATAAGCAAGTAGGGCTCAAATAAGCCTCCTTAAATCAGATAAAAGTCATAGAGTTTAGCATGTCTTACACGTACTGGTTTGGTCTTAATTAAATAAAGCGACGAGCGGACTGGTTCAACACATATTTTTAGATGAAAAGTCTACATTAGGCTCGCTCGAATGCAGTTGACTAAAATCGATCTGATTGATTAATTAATCCTTTTGTCTAAGTGCTGGATAGAATAACTGGTATTAAAACAGAAAACTGATTATGGAGCAAAGCTACAGAGTAAAAGGAGTGAGAGGAGTTTCAGAAAAAGAGTATACTATTTTGAAAAGGTTTAATAGAAAAAGAATTAAACTTTAGAAGACATGAAGGTTAATTTGAGGAAAAGGAATTACAGAAGTTTCAAAAAATGCAAATTTGTCTAAAAATCCGCTATTTTAGTAAATGCTAATTTTTGAGAAAAAGTGAATGCTATTTTGGATGAGTGGAGACGGCTCAAGTTCTAAGTTCCTATAGGCATGATCTCTATGCGTTAACTGATTTAGATCTTTTAAACAGGAGTATTGTAGACATGGTACTAAACGCAACCCTGTTGTTAGGCCTAGTTTTTTGCCTAATGACATTGTTCTATGCAGAAGTATGGATTCCTATAGGCATATTTTCTACATGCTTAGTTGTTTAATCCTAATTGTTTGCCTAATGGTGTTATTATATGCAGCAATGCAGTTTCCTATAGGCATGGTCTCCAAATGCTTCATTGCAGAAATCAAGTATCGAATCATATAGACATGTTCTCTACGCGTGGAGTTGCACACATTATAAATAAATCCCTACAGGCATGATTTCTACCCTTAGTGCATAAAAGTAACCCCTTCCCCTTTTTTATTAAATCCTCGAGTTTATACAAATTATTACAGCCCAAAAGAAATAAAACTGGAATTAAAAAATATACATCAGGAATCATCAGCTACATCCGAACAGCCTAATTCAGATTTAGTGTCTAATAATATGAGATTGAGCCACTTCCGAGATCCAGATTTCCAAGACTTATCTCATCTAGGGTGTTTCAAAGATCTAAGAGATTTCAGGAACCCCAGGCAGTGCATACACCCAAGATGCTAATCAGAAAATTGAGTTGTGCAATGTGGAAGGGCCATCCCTCGTGTGTCCAAGTCTAGGGGGAGCTCAAGGGTCCCAAGGCAAAGCTCACATAAGAGGGGCAGAACCTAAGTTCTAAGAGTATAGTGGAAGTGCAGAACATAGTTTGAAAGAGATTTATCAAAACTGGATTGGATATAGTAAGTGGTAAGGGTTATTTTGAAAACAATTGGAGTAGTGAAACTCAAACTACACAGAATCAGTAGTCATTCAAAAAAGGGAAGGCATTATGGGATTTATTGTATAACCCCAGCAGGCTTGGTTTGGTCATGCACAGCAATAGCTGATGCTGGTATGGACACAAACCATCCAAAGGAACACAAACACATATAGGGGATGCGGGGGTTTGGGATTCATAAGGTAGCAAGTAGATAACAAATGACTAACAGAGTGCACACATAGATAAACATTAATTTACAAGGGAAATATAACATATTACAGCATGCTAGTAACATATCTTGACTGCAGAAACATGAGCAGAAGGAGACAGGAATGACAAAATGGAGCGATTAATGAAAACATGTTTATGTTGAGGCTTGTAAATTAACCAGGACATACCAGTAGAGAAGCAAAGTGCAGAAAAGGTAAAGCAAACAATAGTCCATAGTCTAGCCTTGGCTTTCAGCCGGCTAGACAAAGCAACAGCACAAGCAATAGTAAAGAAAGAGAGAGTTTTAAGTGTAAGTGTGTATTTTTGAACTCAAGTTGTTCGTGTGTTTAAATAAAAGAGGGTAGGGTATTTATAGTTTTGAAAATGAGTGAAGAGTAAGGTAATAAGTAAAGTTTTAACACAAACATGGAAACAATCACAAGTAAGAATCAATACTTCCCTTTAATCAAGGGATTATTGTTCAAACGGATACTAACAGGGTCAAGATAAGGAAAGAAAATCAGTCTGTAAGCAGAATGGTTGTTGCCATAAAAGGAGCAGTAAAATCATACAGTAGGTGTTTAAGTCTAAGTACATGATTGTACTTATTTTTGGAAAGGGTTTAGTAGGGCCAAAAAAAGAAAGAGAATCAATTAACCCTTGACAGCGAGTAAAAATCAGAATTTCATGAAAAGAAAAGTTTGGAAATCAATTATGAGTTTGAAAAATCAATCACAGAAGGGACTCGGTATATAAATGAATGCACAAGTAATAGACACGTGAAGCCAAGCCATGGCAAAAGAACAACATATAGTAGTAGCTCAAAATAAAACATTCGAAGCATGATAGTCAGGTTTCAGTGTTTAACAATAGAGAAGAAGATCAGAAGCATGCAAAGAGTCGAGTGAAAAACATGGTTGAGTTTGACAAGTAGTAAGAACTAAGAACCAAAAGAGTCACATGTAGAAAAGAGAGTTGAAGTAAATGAATCACATTGAACAACTTCAGAGAAATCTAATAGTCCCCAAAGAAGCTAGGGTTTTCGAAACCAATCGAGTTTAGAGGAGATAAGTAGATAAAAAAATAAACAAATTCAGAATCTCGATAAACCCCAAAAAATAGGGTTTTTAACGTGCTAACTCAGATAGAAAAAAAATAAGGTAAATCAAATGAATATTAACAAACAGACTAAGAAACTCAAGCAAAATCCCAAAAAATTAGGGTTTTCAACATGCTAACTAAGATAGAAAACATCACAAGCAAAACATAGTAAAACATGTCGAGAATCAGAGAAGAGATTTAACATGAAACCCTAGTTGAAGAATAAAGAGTTTTTGAAAGCAAAAATTAAATAAACTTTAAGAAAAATGCATAGAAAGTTCACACACACATAGATCCGGAGCAGATCTAAAAATAAATCGAAGGAACCTTAGAGATTAGGGTTTCGTAAGAAACCCAGGTGATGAGAAAGGCTTTGGAAACAATCGATCTGAGCAGGTGAGTCGAAGGTCGAACTCGAATAGCCATGACTGGCCGGACAAA
Organism: Nicotiana glauca; assembly: GCA_026770625.1. Classification (NCBI taxonomy): domain Eukaryota; kingdom Viridiplantae; phylum Streptophyta; class Magnoliopsida; order Solanales; family Solanaceae; genus Nicotiana; species Nicotiana glauca. Next base: position 15,914 of record MU773908.1, read on the forward strand.
GTTTGAAGACGACCGGAGAACAGTCATCGAGCAAAGCCTTGGTTGAAACCCTTCAAGATCTGGTCATAGGACTTTAGAAACGAGCACACAGAAGCCATGAGAGGCTGGTATAGGCCTCCGATGAGCCTGGGAAGCCATGGATTAGGGTTTCAGTAAGAAGTGGTGGCTAGGGCTTGAGGTAAGTTGAAAGAGAGTGGAGAGAGGAAGGGGATTCAAAGGCGGCGGTTGAGGAGAAATGAGTTAGGGTTTAGGGTCGTTTGTATTAAAAAAGGTAAGAAGCAACGGTGGTCGTTGATCTAAATGATCAACGATCGGGATTTAAAAGAGGTTATGGGCTGGGTCGGTTGGATAGGTGCTGGGTCGGATTAGAGTGGTAATTGGGCTGGGTAATTTGGGCTCAATTTTGGGGCTGAGTTGGGTTGAATTGGGGTGTTAAATTGGCTGAAAATGCAATACAATTGAGGCTAGATTGTAAATAGCCACTTTTCCCATTTTGTTTTTTATAAAAATAGCAATAATGATTTTAAAGCAAATTAAAAGTACTGGGTAAACAAATATTATATAAATATTAATTTTAAAAAAATGTTGGGGGTTAATTTTATAATTATAAACTGCTATTGATTACAAAATAGGCTATAATTGCGATTATATGCAATTTAACTTTAAGAATACCAAATAAATTCGTAAAAATATGAAAAAATCGCCTCAATTACATTTTGGTATAAATATGAAAATAAAATAAGCTATTCCCCTAAAATGATGATTTTTGAAAAATAATTACTGGATTGTGTTGTATTAAATAGTCAATCAATTGGTTTTAAAATTAAAAGAAATGACAAAACCTTTGGATGTGCTTATATATGCACATATATTCTATTCTGGAAATATTTTGGGTATAAAAACTTATGGGAAAAATTGGGTATCAACAGCTGCCCCTCTTTAACCGGGAAGGATGAAAGAGTTGTCGGGTAAAGATATGATGGCCAATTTTGACCGGAAGTGGTGATTTGAAAAGAATTTGACCGGGCTCCGGTTTCTGAGCTACCTACATATCCCTAGTTTTACAGGAATCAGGTCGTATGTAGTTCAAGAACCATTGACGGAACATGCCGATGGAGATTCAGAAGAGACGGACACGATGTTTAGGGGGCAAGAGGTATTTTGAAGCTTAATCGGCTGCGGGAACTGGAGCGGGATCGCTCCTGCTGAGACGGCTGTTGCTAGCCGGTGTACGTGCAAGTGAGTAATACGGGCGTAGATCGTGCATAAACTTAAACGTGATGCAAGTTCCCGTTGGACCATGAATGTTGTCTTCGGACGGTTAGGATGACGTCCTCGGACCATGGTGTCCTGGGCCACGAAGCGCAAAATAAAGGATTCGCAGGCTATGAAATGATGTTCTCGGGCTATGATAATGGTGTCTCCGAACCATGATGACTTTGAATAATGCTGTGCAGGATATAAAGTAGGTCCTCGGGCCATGACATGGTGTTCTCGGGCTATGAAGATGATGCCTCTGAACAATGACGCCCTCGGATAGTTTGAGATATTTCAGCCTATGAAATGCAAGATTTGGCGGTATTTTAGCCGATGCAAAAACGTAAATGGCGATATTTCAGCCAAAAGAAATTTAAATAAAGCAGCGATATTTCAGCTGATGCAAAAACTGTAAAGGGCGATATCTCAGCCGACAGAAATTTAAATAAAATAGGCGATGTTTCAGCCGATGCAAAAATGTAAATGGCAATATTTCAGCCGACAGAACTTTAAATAAAGCGGCAATGTTTTAGTCGATGTAAAAAGTAAAATGGCGATATTTCAGTCGATAGAAAGCATAGGTATAGATAATGATGGAGATTTAAATATGAATTGGCGATCTTTCAGCCGATGTAGAATTTAAATAAAGTTTGGCGATATTTCAGCCGATTGCAAGATGTAAGTAAAAGGTGATGATATTGCAGCCATGCAAGAAAGATAAGGTGGCGATATTTCAGCCATGCAAATAGAGATAAAGTGGCAATATTTCAGCCGATGCAAATAGAGATAAAGTGGCAATATTTCAGCCATGCAGGTGGAGGTAGAGCTTAACCTTGGAAGGCAGAAAGGTAGCCTTATGCAATGCAAGAAAATGTAGGATGGAGACAGTGCTTAGTCTCGAAAGGTAGAAAGGTAGCCTTATGCAATGCAAAAATGCAGATGGAGATAGTGCTTAGTTTCGAAAGGCAGAAAGGTAGCCTTATGCAATGCAAGAAAATGCAGATGGAGACAGTGCTTAGTCTAGAAAGGCAGAAAGGTAGCCTTATGCAATGCGAAAAAATGCAGATGGAGACAGTGCTTAGTCTCGAAAGGCAGAAAGGTAGCCTTATGCAATGTAAGAAAATGCAGATTGAGACAGTGCTTAGTCTCGAAAGGTAGAAAGGTAGCCTTATGCAATGCAAGAAAATAGAGATGGAGACAGTGCTTAGTCTCGAAAGGCAGAAAGGTAGCCTTATGCAATGCAAGAAAATGCAGATGGAGATAGTGCTTAATCTCGAAAGGCATAAAGGTAGCCTTATGCAATGCAAGAAATGTAGATGGAGATAGTGCTTAGTCTTGAAAGGCAGAAAGGTAGCCATATGCAATGCAAGAAAATAAAAGGATGGATAGTAGTGAGATTTCTTAGCTGATAGCCGATTACGATATCTTGACTGCTGGGGAGGTTGTGTGCGGATAACAATTACGAACAAGGGATGATTCTGAGAAGTTGTGTTCTTGAGAGAGCATGCATACATAAATATTCCTAACAATATTGTAAGTCGAGTGCCTGCATCCAAAGAAAAATCGTGAGTTTTGTAAACAGGGGGAAAGGCTAGTTCGTTTTCCCCTGACTTCCGGCGTTGCATATTATTGGGGTAGCGTTGCTAAACAGCAGCAATTCGAATAATAGTTATGCATGATTTAGTAAATATAATATAGGTAGAAAATAGTTTTCTTTAGATGAACCAACGACTGCAACGTGGTTCAAGACATTTCAACCTTTGTTGTTCCTGAATTTTGAGGGTCCTCCTAAAAATTCTGCCCCAGTTTACTGGGCTGGCACTTTTGATGGCTGCGCTGAACGGCTGAAAAATCCACTTCGGAATTTTGAGGGTCCTCCTCAAAATTCTGCCCCAGTTTACTGGGGGCGGCATTCCTGGCGATGATTGGCTGAAAACTAACTTTGGAATTTTGAGGGTCCTCCTCAAAATTCTGCCCCAGTTCCAATAGCAGGGGGAAATGAAATTTTTATTAGATTGTGACCGAACCCATAGGGCTGCCTACGTATCCCCTCTTAAACGGGAATCAGGTCAGGCGTAGTTCAAGTTACATCATTAAAGAAATCATAAGTGGTTACACATAGTATTGTTTCACTGCATCTGAATTTATTGGCTTTGGCCAGACTTCTCCGTCCATCTCTGCAAGAATAAGGGCTCCTGCAGTTAGAACCCGGTGAACCATGTACGGACCTTGCCAGTTGGGAGAGAATTTCCCCTTGGCTTCATTTTGGTGTGGGAATATTTTCTTCAACACCAGCTACCCCAGTGTAAACTTCCTTGGCTTAACTCTTTTGTTGAAGGCTCTGGATATTCTATTCTGATACAACTGACCGTGGTAAACTTCATTCGTCATTTTCCCATCTATAAGGGCTAACTGCTCGTAGCGACCTTTTACCCATTCTGCGTCGTCCAACTCTGCTTCTTGTATGATCCTCAAAGAGGGAATCTCTACCTCGGCGGGGATGACTGCCTCTGTACCATAAACCAGCATGTAGGGAGTTGCTCCGGTCGATGTGCGGACCGTGGTGCGGTATTCCAGTAAGGCGAATGATAACTTCTCATGCAATTGTTTATGACTTTCGACCGTCTTCCTTAGTATCTTCTTGATATTCTTGTTGGCTGCCTCTAAAGCTCCAATCATATGAGGCATGTTGGCTGTAGAATTCATGTGTTTGATCTTCAATGTCTCACACATTGCTTTCATCAAGTCGATGTTGAGATTGGAACCATTATCGGTGATGATTGATTCCGGAATTCTGAATCGGCAAACAATACGGTCACGAACGAAATCTGCCACAACTTTCTTAGTCACTGCCTTGTATGACGCTGCTTCAACCCATTTGGAAAAATAATCAATTGCCACCAGGATAAACCTGTGCCCATTTGATGAGGCAGGCTCAATAGGTCCAATGACGTCCATTCCCCAAGCGGCGAATGGCCACGGCGAGCTTGTTGCAGTAAGCTCGTTTGGAGGCACCTTTATCATGTCTGCATGTTTCTGAAAGCGATGGCACTTGCAAACATACTGGATACAGTCTGTTTCCATACTCATCCATAAATACCCTGCTCGGAGTATCTTCTTTGCTAAGACAAAACCATTCATGTGCGGCCCGCAGGTCCCTGCATGCACTTCGTCCAATAGTCTGGATGCTTCTTTTGCTTCGACACACCTTAGTAAACCCAAATCGGGAGTCCTCCTATACAGTATTCCCCCACTGTGAAAGAAGTTGTTGGATAACCTTCGAAGTGTGTGCTTCTGAGTGGCGTTGGCAAGTTCTGGATATTCTCCTATTGTCAAGTACTCCTTGATGTCGCGGAACCATGGTTTTCCATCTGCTTCTTCCTCAACGTGAGCACAATAAGCTGGCTGATCATAAATCTTTACTGGGATGGGATCAATGAAATTCATGTCTGGATGTTGGATCATGGATGATAAAGTAGCTAATGCGTCAGCGAACTCGTTCTGGACCCTGGGGACATGTTGAAAATCCGTCTTTGTGAATCTTTTCCTTAACTCCTGTATGTGATGCAAGTAGGGGAGTATCTTGGAGTTCTTGGTTGCCCACTCTTCTCGAACCTAAAGTATGAGCAAGTCTGAAACCCCAATCACTAGCAGCTCTTGAATGTTAATGTCAATGGCCATCTTTAGCCCCAGGATGCAGGCTTCATATTTGGCCATATTGTTGGTGCATGGGAATCTGAGCTTGGTGGATACCGGGTAATGCTGGCCGGTTTCGGATACTAGGATTGCTCCTATGCCATCTCCTTTGAAATTCGCGGCTCCGTCGAAAAACAACCTCCAACCATAGTAGGATTCTGCAATATCTTCCCCTATAAAGGACACCTCTTCATTAGGAAAATACATTTTCATGGGTTCATATTCTCCGCCAATAGGATTCTTGGCAAGGTGATCTGCGATGGCTTGACCCTTAATTACTTTTTGAGTCACGTAAACAATGTCGAATTCACTTAGCAGGATTTGCCACTTGGCGAGCTTGCCAGTGGGCATGGGCTTCTGGAAGATATACTTCAGCGGGTCCATCCTTGATATGAGATAAGTAGTGTAGGCACAAAAATAATGCTTCAATTTTTGAGCTACCCAAGTTAGAGCACAACAGGTGCGCTCCAATAAAGAATACTGGGTCTCGTACGGGGTGAGCTTCTTACTGAGATAGTAGATGGCTTGCTCCTTTCTCCCCGTTTCATCATGTTGTCCCAGAACACAACCGAATGCTCCATCCAAAATCGCGAGATAAAGCAATAGAGGCTTTCCTGGCTCGGGCGGAACCAAGACTGGTGGCATTGACAGGTATTCCTTGATTCTGTCAAAGGCTTTCTGACAATCGTCAGTCCATTTAGTAGCAGCGTCTTTCTTCAGCATTTTAAAGATGGGTTCACAAATGACCGTGGACTGAGCTATGAACCGGCTGATATAGTTGAGTCGTCCCAAGAAACTCATTACGTCCTTCTTGTTCTTTGGCGATGGCAATTCTTGAATGGCTTTGACTTTTGATGGGTCCAATTCTATTCCTCGACGACTCGCGATGACACCCAGTAATTTTCCAGCAGGAACCCGGAATGCACACTTGGCGAGATTCAGTTTCAGATTGTACCTCCTCAATCTGTTGAAGAACTTTCTCAAGTCTTCCATATGATCAGTGGCTTTCTTCGATTTGATGATGACGTCGTCCACATATACCTCAATCTTCTTGTGTATCATGTTGTGAAAGATAGTAGTCATGGCCCTCATATAGATGGCGACAGCATTCTTCAACCCAAATGGCATCATTTTGTAACAATACATTCCCTACGGCGTGATGAAAGCCGTTTTCTCTGCATCTTCCTCATCCATCAATATCTGATGATATCCGGCGAAACAATCAACAAAAGACTACAAATCATGCTTGGCGTAGTTATCAATAAGAATGTGTATGTTTGGCAATGGAAAGTCATCTTTGGGACTGGCCCGGTTAAGATCCCGGTAGTCGACACAGACTCTAACATTCCCGTTCTTCTTTGGTACCTGCACGATGTTGGCTAACCATGTTGGATATTCCACTACCCTGAGAACCTTGGCTTTGACTTGCCTAGTAACCTCTTCTTTGATTTTCAAACTCATGTCGGGTTTGAATTTCCTGAGCTTCTATTTTACCAGTAGACTGGTTGGATCTGTTAGCAGTTTGTGAGCTACAACGGACGTGCTGAGACCAGTCATATCATCATACGACCAGGCGAATATGTCCTCACATTCCTTTAAAAATTCTGCATATTCTTCCTTTTCTGATGGCGACAGGTGAACACTGATGCGAGTTTCTTTAACATTTTCTGTATCTCCCAAGTTAACGACCTTGGTTTCTTCCAGGTTAGACTTAGGTCTATTCTCAAAATTCTCAACCTCTCTGATCACCTCTTCTGGTATTTTATCCTCTTCTGAGTCTATGTCCTTTTGTTGCGTTGTTTCGTTGCAAGTCACAATCGTTGGTCTATCATCAAAGTAAGTAATAGTAATGTTGTGTAAAAATAGAGTAAATGATAGAGAAAATAATAAGAGCGAGATATATGATAAAGTGAAATGCTTTGATTAAATTCATAATTGTTTGAAACATCGGAGCTCTTTTCGAAATTAAAGACAATGCGGAAAGAAAATCAGCTAGTAAAATAAAGTAAAATGAGATGCATGGTGCTTTTGTTTAGCCTTGCTACCCTGAAGCCTTCCGGGCCCTGGCGGTTCTAATTGACCAATTGCTTAGGTGGTCTACTCGATTTACAGATTGTATGGAAGGTCCTTCCTCCCCTTCCTCCTCGAAAAGAACACAGCAGTCCATATCACCATCCTCCAGAAAGAGATTATTCATGGCTGCCAACGCTTCATCTTCCTCTGACCCATATATAGTATTTGCTGGTTGGAAGGTCTGCTAGGTATTGGAAACTCCAATGGATAGTAGGGGTCGCACCATGGTGGCGACCAGTTCTGGAATTCTTCCCAAGTATAACCGTACCCTAAGCCAAATATAGTGTCATGCTTCTTTAGTTTGATGGGCTTAGTGATCCCCTGGAGGTTTTTGCCGAGTCCCTTTCCAGGCTCGTAGCCATACCAATTCAGGATACTTTCGATCTTGTTATCCCACTACTTATCCTTGTCTACAGCGTTGACCCTTTCGTTAAGGTGGTATGTTTCTCCGCCTATTTTTCTTCTGCCTCCGATCATTGGGATGGTATGGCGACTATATATAGGGTTACTGCCATCGCCATGAATAATCACCTCCTGGTGATTCCATTCGAACTTCACTGCCTGATGCAGTGCTACGGCTCCAGCGGCATGGATCCAGGGTCGTCCTAACAGTAAGTTGCAGGATTTCGAGACATCTATCACTTGAAAGTCGACGTCAAACCATGTTGGCCCCATTTGCAAGCATAGGCTGATTTCTCCAATAGTAGTCCTTTGAGAGCCATCAAAGGCTTTGACATTGATAGCCCCATCTTTGATCCCGTGCAGGCTTTTTTCCAAGGTTCTGAGAGTTATCAGCGGACAGATGTTGAGGCTGGATCCTCCATCGATCAGGACTCTAGTGATGAAATAATCCTCGCATTGCACGGTGATGTGCAGTGCCTTGTTGTAACATAGTCCTTCTGGCGGCAGCTCATCTTCGTGGAAGGTGATTTTATGGCTCTCCAGCACTTGCCCTACCATATTTTCCATTTCACCTCCGGTTATATTGCTGGGCACATAAGCTTCGCTCAGTATCTTCATCAAGGCATTTTTTTAGCGTAAGAGCTCTGTAGAAGAGCTAGAATAGAGATATGTGCTGGTGTTTTGTTCAATTGCTCAATGACCGAGAACTCCTTAGCTTGTATTTTTTTCTCCAAAGATCGTCGGGCCCAGTTTCAATAGGTCATCCTGAGGCTTGCTTACTGGACTCTGCTAAGTGTTCTGGGGTGTAAACCCTTCCTGTTCTGGTCATTCCTTGTGCAGCAATTGTTTCTCCTGTCTTGGTCTTCCCTTTCCTCCTAGCTTCAGCAGTGTAATCCCAGGGTATGGCATTTGAGTGGAATGGTATTATGTCTAACATTGCCACAGGAATAAGTATCCTCGGTGGTAATACAGCAACTTCAAAGGGTGCAGGTGCTTTTGGAACTCCAAATTCAACCTCAATTGGCTCGGGCGCCTTTGCAGAAGGAGGCGCTTCAAATTCAAGAGGTATAGACATGTTTACTTCATCATCCCTGGAGGGCTGATTCTGCACAACAATTGGGTTAAGTGTAACTGCTGGTTTCTTCGGGTCACCCCCCCCCCAGCAATCAAACCTATTGACCCTTTGGGGTCCCAATCATCTTCGATCTCGATCATGTGAATGTCTACACCTTTGTGGTCAGGTAGGGGGTTGTTGCGAACATTAGGAGCAGGCTCCTTTGCTACTATGACCTTATTGTCGATCAGGGTTTGAATCTTGTCCGTCAATGAGCGGCACTCGTCAATGGTGTGTCCCTTCACACCGGAATGATACGCACATGTCTTATTAGGGTTGACCCACTGGGGAGGATTTTTTGGAGTTATGGCTGGGATAGGAGTGACGTAACTAACAGCTTTAAGTCTCTTGTACAGCTGGTCAATTGGTTCAGCGATGGTTGTGTATTATCTGGGAGGTCCGCGGTCAAAATTTAGCCTAGGCCTAGGGAAATTATGACGGGTGGGAGGTGATTGATAGTGAGAGGGTTGAGCATTATAAGCTTGATAAACAGGTGCTGGTTGAGAGTATTTGGGTGAGGTGGGTTGATATGTGAGAGGTGGAGAGGATTGGTAGACGGGAGGTGGATTTTGATAAGAGGGTGCGCCTGCTTGGTAATTCGGGATGGGTTGATACGTAAGTGGAGGTGATGGGTAGGTGTGGTATTTTAGTGGTGATTTGGCTCCCTGTGCGACCATTACGGCACTCACATCCTTCTTCTTGGACGTGCCACCAGACTGTAAAGTGTTATTGGTGGCCTGTAATGCTTCAAGATTAGTAACCATACCATTCTTAATGCCCTCTTCGATTATTTCTCCCAATTTGATGATATCAAAGAACTTCTGACCCTCGATCAGCATCAACCTCTCGTAATATTGGGGATCGTGAGCCCGGACGAAGAACCTGTTCATCTATTCTTATTCTAGGGCCGGCCTGACTTTTGCAACTTCAAACCTCCAACGAGTAGCATACTCGCGGAATGTTTCGGTAGGTTTCTTCTTCAAATTCTGGATGTAGAATACATCTGGTGCATTCTCTGTATTAAATTGTAATCTATCCATGAAATCCGAGGCCATCCCTACCCAGCTTGCCCAATACTTGAGGTCCTGGCTGATGTACCAGGAGAAAGCATCACCCTTCAGACTTATCATGAAGAGCTTCATACAGATCTTCTCATCCTTTCCAACCAGCTTATCGCAATAAGTCCTCAGGTGGACTCTGGGATCTCTTGTTCCATCAAACATTTCGAACTTGGGAGGCTTGTACCCATCCGGAAGTTCAACTTCAGCCAACTGAATGCAGAGGTCTTCATAATTTAACCCCTCAATACCTTTGTTACCTTCCACGCCCTGAACTCGACTGGTTAATTTCTTTAGTTCTATCGCAAAGTTCCTGATAAGGGAATCTTTGTCATCAGAATCAGGTAAATTGGAGATTGGTTGAGTGTAGTAGGGTACAGTATCCACGTAAATAAGAGTGTTGTGGAAAAGGTCATTTCTAGTGTTCAATGAATCGGGAATGAGTAGTGGAGTGTTGTTGGGAGTGTGGCATATGTTGCAGTGTTGAGTATGAGTGGGTTGTATCTGTGGTTGTGGGGTGTTTTGTGGAGGTGCGGGATTCTAGGTGTTGACATCGGGAGCAGTGAGAGAAAATGATAGGTTTTCCAAATTCCGAACCTGATCTAGTTCTTCTCAGAATTTCAACAGTTTTTGCTCAAGTTGGGTAGCCATTTGCTTAGCAACCGGGGTACCCTGAGGAATCTCAATCTCCTTTCTGGCGCTTGGATCTCCCATTCTACCTTTGTTCTTGTTTCGGATAGGATAGGACTCGGAGGAGGAGGAGGTGGAGGGCCCTTGGATCTTGTGGAGTATGATGATGATGCCAGAACGCACGAACTAAACTTTGGGAAGGAGAATAAAAATAAAAGAAAAACAAAAGGTAATAAGTTAGTGCAGGTTATGAGAAAAAATATTGCAGTATTTAAACACATTGTGCAAGAAATAAATCGTGTCCTAATTTGGGTGCCCCGTTGTGCCCGAGGAAGGCCTAGCGACAAATAGTTTTGGAGAACTTATAATGCTAAATGCCTCATTTTATTGATAAAAAATAAGACGAATCCAAAACGACTCTAAATAATAGAAAGTAAAATATCTTTATTGGCCATTGGCCTTATTACATTAAAATAAAAGGACTCCTAACTACTCGGTCCCAGAAGTACCTTCCCCAGATTTGGCATCTTCGTCTCCCTCGAACAACTTGACCAACTCACGAAGTCCTAGCAGGAAATAAGCTCGGGCCAAATGTCCGCCTGTATTTCCTTCAGCGTTTTGACTGTCTTCAATCCTCTTGATGAACTTCCCTTCCAGCTCCACTAGACCCCGCTCCAAATACCCTAGTCGCTTGTTGGCGTTGACAGCCATATCTTTCCATTCCTCGATCAACTTCTGATGGGCTTCTTGTATTTCCCGGTGCTTACTTTCACACTCTCGAATTATCTTGCACAGTTGATTATACTTAGCCCGTGCTCCAGCGTGCTCGTCGATAATTCTGTGACCTCGAACGAACCGGGGCTGACCCATGCCATTGTCTTCCAACCAACCCGAATAGTGCGCCACACAACTGGCGTGATACCTGTCTGGCTCAATAGATTCTCTCCCCAAAACGAGTTTGCAGTGTCAGAAGTGTTGAGCTTGGCACCTGTGAGGGCTATCATCGTCCTTGAAATCAGCCCTGAAGTGACACATTTTGTCGACCCTTGGTATGATTTGCTTTCTTCTGGCCTGCCTCATAGCTCGAATAGGAATGTAAGGATAAGTTCCTCTCAAACCAATTAGTATGAGAAACGGTGCGTCTCGAGATCGAACAATGAATTCATCCGTGGGGAACCACTCGACCATCCATTGTACCTGGTCTTCTTTCAGATTTTCAAATAATTCTGCCCATCCTCTGGCGTCCTCTAGCCGAACGAACATTTTAGGCATATAATTCATACGCCTTGGCTGGTGGAAGGCGATATGATCATCCCAATCTCTGTGTAGGATCTCTTGTCGGTATTCCCCTTTTTAGAGGTGTTCCATGAGCCAGAGCTGAAGTAATAAGTTGCAACCCTCAAAATGACTGCCATTTTGCTGACAGTTGTCCAAGGCGCGGTATATTTCAGTAACAATCATGGGCACTATGCTGAAAGTCTGCCCGCCAATTCCTTCCATCAAAGTCTTGGTTACCATGGCCCATCTGGTATGGATCCTAGCCTTCTTCATAGGGAACACCATCATTCCCAAAGAGCAAAACATAAAAATAAAGACCCTTCTATGGACATGCCACATGAGGTGATGGTGAACTCATCTGAATAGGTGCGGTATGACTTGTTATGGTCGTACCTCTCATACAGATAGTCGAATGGGATGTAAGAGTCTTTTAAGCATGTTAAGTCTGGGTTCTTCTTCAGTCCCATCATCTTAAGGAAACCCCTTCCTTTGCGATTCTCCGGCATAAGCAAACCCGGAGTCTACCAAGGAATACCAGTTAAACCTCCTATTTCTTCGAGCAAATGAGTCATTTCAAGATCCCCAAAGCGGAACACGGACTTGTCACTATCCCAGAACAATGTCGCAGCCTCTATGATTTTTGTTAGGCTGAATTTCTAGAAGAGAAGGCAAATTCCCTAAATACTTGTGGACGAGTGTCTGATCACTGGAGTGGAGGTCTTTCCACCAATTCAGCAGCCTTGGATGAATGTTGGTTACCATGCCAAATCTGGGGACTTCGTGCCTCATTTTTTGCAAAACAAAGTGTTAGGTCCTTACCCTACCGGACTCGACTATTTAAACCAATAATTAGCATAGAAAGCACTTTAGTTCTCCAAATAAATGCACAGAACATGTAGGTGTCCGTTTGGGTTTCAAGGAAACCCGATGGACTTTGGACAAGGCTATCTTAATGAGTCATTATGTGGACAACATAACTGACTCGGCTAGGTTTCACCATGATGCATGTACAGTTTAAACGGAGTAAGGTTTCTATTGTAGTATTAGAAAGGTACCCTTGAGCGGACAACCCAAGAGGGAAAGGCACGAAACCGTCGACTGCGCCGCTGATCGACTGGTTTTATCGCAAATATGCCTTTGCCAAATTTAGGGGGTGATAGTATTGGTAGAGCACAACTACTCATTATAAGGGTTTCTATAGTATTTGTTTGGCACATGTGGAATATGATGTCGAAGAAGAAGTTTACAAGAATGAAATAAATTGACATGTATTTTCACGTTCATAAAATAAAGTTTACAATAATTGCTCAAAATTACAACAGCATTGATGGGAAAAGCGGTAAATGAAAGCAGTTCAAGAAAAAGAAACAAAAGAAACAAGTCAATTTCGAATAAAGGAATTAAACAAAAGCAATAAAAGAAAGCAATAAAGTCACATAAAACATGAAATGGTAATAGCCTAAAGAGTCCCCAGCAGAGTCGCCATGCTATCGATGCCCCTTTTTTCCCTCCCTAAGATCGAGAAATCGGGTTTACGACATTTAGAAAAGACAACTCTATTCCCGTTTGGGAATTGGGTTTTTGGATTTGGAGAGTCGCCACCTAATGATTATAGTGCATTAGGATACTTTAACAAAGAATTTGAGATGAAGAATAAATCGGGTAAGGGCTAGAAATTATCTCGAGGGGAAGGTGTTAGGCACCCCTCAAGATCCACTAGTGTGGTTCCCGACCATGTTACAATTGTGACTTCAAGGCAAAGCAAACATACAAGGTAATTTCACATAAAAGATGCCAGTAGGTATGCATAAAGGTTATTAAACATGCTGAAATTTGAATAGATGACTCCTTAATTATTGGCAAGAATGTCTAAATGTAGAAAAATGGGATCAAGTAATGAATATCAATTATCAAACAAGGAAGTGAATGAGGGAAAAAATTTAAAGGAAAAGGCAATGTGAAAAATCATAGGGCGGAAATTTTAATGATTAAACAAGAATGCAGAATTTTAAGAACTGAAAATCGACAATCTGAAAAAATAATTATGTAAGGGAAAAGTGGTCCTAGGCTTATAAAATACATGGATCATTCGCACAACACCGGTAGTCAATCGTACGCATAGTGTTATCATGTGATCATCATCTCCATGTCTACCCTTCCTCACATCGTTAAGGTATTACAGCGTGGAATAGTATCGCTGCTTATTGCATGCTATTACCCGTCCCAATCTTATCAGTCCCAGAGGCAATTGGACTACTTGTCTTAAAGGGAGAGGGGTTGGAGGCCTTTTAGGAGTTTTCAAAGGACAAAATGCTAAGGCGTCTATCAGAACACGTAATGCAAACAAAGGGGGAAACAAATAAGCAAGTAGGGCTCAAATAAGCTTCCTAAAATCAGATAAAAGTCATAGAGTTTAGCATGTCTTACACGTACTGGTTTGGTCTTAATTAAATAAAGCGACGAGCGGACTGGTTCAACACATATTTTTAGACAAAAAATCTACAATAGGCTCGCTCGAATGCAGTTTACTAAAACCGATCTGATTGATTAATTAATCCTTTTGTCTAAGTGTTGGATAGAATGACTGGTTTTAAAATAGAAAACTGATTATGGAGCAAAGCTACAGAGTAAAAGGAGTGAGAGGAGTTTCATAAAAAGAGTATATTATTTTGAAAAGGTTTAACAGAAAAAGAATTAAACTTTAGAAGACATGAAGGTTAATTTGAGGAAAAGGAATTATAGAGGTTTCAAAAAATGCAAATTTGTCTAAAAATCCACTATTTTAGTAAATGCTAATTTTCGAGAAAAAGTGAATGCTATTTTGGATGAGTGGAGACAGCTCAGGTTCTAAGTTCCTATAGGCATGCTCTCTATGCGTTAACTGATTTAGATCTTTTAAACAGGAGTATTGTAGATATGGTGCTATACGCAACCCTGTTGTTAGGCCTAGTTGTTTGCCTAATGACATTGTTGTATGTAGAAGTATGGATTCCTATAGGCATATTTTCTACATGCTTAGTTGTTTAATCCTAATTGTTTGCCTAATGATGTTATTATATGCAGCAATGCAGTTTCCTATAGGCATGGTATCTAAATGCTTTATTGCAGAAATCAAGTATCGAATCCTATAGACATGTTCTCTACATGTGGAGTTGCACAAATCATAAATAAATCCCTATAGGCATGATTTCTACCCTTAGTGCATAAATGTAACCCCCTCCCTTTTTTACTAAATCCCCGAGTTTATACAAATTGTTACAGCCCAAAAGAAATAAAACTGGAATTAAAAAATATGCATCAGGAATCATCAGCTACATCCGAACATCCTAATTCAGACTTAATGTCTAATAATATGAGATTGAGCCACTTCCGAGATCCATATTTCCAAGCGTTCTCTCATCTAGGGTGTTTCAGATATCCAAGGGATTTCAGGAACCCCAAGCAGTGCATACACCCAAGATGCTAATCAGAAAATTGAGTTGTGTAGTGTGGAAGGGACAACCCTTATGTGTCCAAGTTCAGAGGGAGCTCAAGGGTCCCAAGGCAAGGCTCACACAAGAGGAGCAAAACCTAAGTTCTAAGAGTATAGTGGAAGTGCAGAACATAGTTTGAAAGAGATTTATCAAAACTGGATTGGAAATAGTAAGTGATAAGGGTGATTTTCAAAACAATTGGAGTAGTGAAACTCAAACTACACAGAATCAGTAGTCATTCAAAAAGGGGCAGGGATTATGGGATTTATAGTATAACCCCAGCAGGCTTGGTTTGGACATGCACAACAATAGCTGATGCTGGCATGGACACAAACCATCCAAAGGAACACAAACACATATATGGGATGCAGGGGTTTAGGATTCATAAGGTAGCAAGTAAATAACAAATGACTGATAGAGTGCACACATAGATAAACATTAATTTACAAGGGAAAGAGAACATATTACAGCATGCTAGTAACATATCTTGACTGTAGAAACATGAGGAGAAGGAAACAGGAATGACAAACTGGAGCAATTAAAGAAAACATGTTGTTGAGGCTTGTAAATTAACTAGGACATACCAGTAGAGAAGCAAAGTGCAGAAAAGGCAAAGCAAACAAGAGTCCACAGTCTAGCCTTGGCTTTTAGCCGGCTAGACAAAGCAATAGCACAAACAGTAGTAAAGAAATAGAGAGAGCTTTAAGTGTAAGTATGCATTTTTGAACTCAAGTTGTTCGTGTGTTTAAAGAAAAGAGGGAAGGGTATTTATGGTTTTGAAAACGAGTGAAGAGTAAGGTAATAAGTAAAGTTTTAATAAAAACATGGAAACAATCACAAGTAAGAATCAATTAACACAAGACTTCCCTTTAATCATGGAATTATTGTTCAAACGGATACTAACAGGGTCAAGATAAGGAAAGAAAATCAGTCTGTAATGGTTGTTGCCATAAAAGGAGCAGTAAAATCATACAGTAGGTGTTTAAGTCTAAGTACATGATTGTACTTATTTTTGGAAACGATTTAGTAGGGCCAAACAAAGAAAGAGAATCAATTAACCCTTGACACCGAGTGAAAATCAAAATTTCATGAAAAGAAAAGTTTTTAAATCAATTACGAGTTTGAAAAATCAATTACAGAAGGGACTCAGTATATAAATGAATGCACAAATAATAGACACGTGAAGCCAAGCCATGGCAAAAGAATAGCATATAGTAGTAGCTCAAAAGAAAACATTCGAAGCATGATAGTCAGGTTTCAGTGTTTAACAATTGAGAAGAAGATCAGAAGCATGCAAAGATCGAGTGAAAAACATGGTTGAGTTTGACATGTAGTAAGAACTCAGAACCAAAAGAGTCACATGAAGAAAAGAGAGTTGAAGTAAAGGAATCACATTGAACAACTTCAAAGAAATCTAATAGTCCCCGAAGAAACTAGGGTTTTCGAAATCAATCGAGTTTAGAGGAGATAAGCAGATAAACAAATAAACAGATTCAGAATCTCGGATAAACCCCAAAAAATTAGGTTTTTTATCGTGCTAACTCAGATAGGAAAAAAATAAGGTAAATCAAACGAATATTAACAAACAGACTAAGAAACTCGAGCAAAATCCCAAAAAATTATGGTTTTCAACATGCTAACTCAGATAGAAAACATCATAAGCAAAACACAGTAAAACATGTCGAGAATCAGAGAAGAGATTTAACATCAAACCGTAGTTGAAGAATAAAGAGTTTTTGATAGCAAAAATTAAAGAAACTTCGAGAAAAATGCATAGAAAGTTCACACACACATAGATCCAGAGCAGATCTAAAAATAAATCGAAGGAACCTTAGAGATTAGAGTTTCATAAGAAACCCATGTGATGAGAAAGGCTTTGGAAACCATCGATCTGAGTAGGAGAGTCGAAGGTCGAACTCAAATAGCCATGACTGGTCGGACAATGGTTGAAGATGACCGGAGAACAGTCATCGAGCAAAGGCTTGGTTGAAACCCTTCAAGATCTGGTCATAGGACCATATAAACGAGCACGCAGAAGCCATGAGAGGTTGGTATAGGCCTCCGATGAGCCTAGGAAGCCATGGATTAGGGTTTCAGTGAGAGGCGACGGCTAGGGCTTGAGGTGAGTTGAGAGAAAGTGGAGAGAGGAAGGGGATTCAGAGGCGGCAGTTGAGGAGAAATGAGGTAGGGTTTAGGGTCGTTTGGATTAAAAAAGGTAAGAACCAATGGTGGGCGTTGATCTAAATGATCAACGGTCGGGATTTAAAAGGGGTTATAGGCTGGGTCGGTTGGATAGGTGTTGGGTAGGGTTAGAGTTGTAATTGGGCTGGGTAATTTGGGATCATCTTTGGGGCTGAGTTGGGTTGAATTGGGGTGTTAAATTGGCTGAAAATGCAATACAATTGAGGCTAGATTGTAAATAGGCACTTTTCCGATTTTGTTTTTTATAAAAATAGTAATAATGATTTTAAAGATAATTGAAAGTACTGGGTAAACAAATATTATATAAATATTAATTTAAAAAATACTGGGGTTAATTTTATAATTATAAAATGCTATTAATTGCAAAATAGGCTATAATTGCGATTATATGCAATTTAACTTTAAGAATACCAAATAAATTCCTAAAAATATGCAAAAATTACCTTAATTACATTTTGGCATAAATATTAAAATAAAATAAGCTATGCCCTAAAATGATTATTTTTGAAAAATAATTATTGGATTTTGTTGTACTAAAATAGGCAACCAATTGGTTTTAAAATTAAAATAAATGCCAAAATCTTTGGATGTGCTTATATATGCACATATATGCTATTCTGGAAATATTTTGGGTATAAAAACTTATGGGAAAAATTGGGTATCAACAACAATGATGCCTTAAGATAATTTGGCGATTTTCCATCCCATGAGATGCATTAGGTGGCGATCTTTCAGCTCATGAAAGCATAAATAAAGTTGTTATCTTTCAGCCGATGCAAGATATAAATAAAAGTGGCGATCTTTCAGCCGATGCAAGATATAAATAAAGGTGGCAATCTTTCAGCCATGCGAAATGTAAAAAGAGGTGGAGATCTTTCAGCCATGCGAAATGAAAATAGAGGTGGCGATATTTCAACCATGCAGATGGAGATAAAGGTGGCGATATTTCAGTCATGCAGATGGAGGTAGGGCTTAACATTGGAAGGTATAATGGTAGCCTTATGCAATGCAGGAAATGCAGATGGAGGTAGAGCTTAACGTCGGAAGGCAGAATGGTAGCCTTATGTAATGCAGGAAATACAGTTGTAGACAGTGAATATTCTCGGAAGGCAGAATGGTAGCCTTATACAATGCAGGAAACGCAGATGGAGACAATGCTTAGTCTCGGAAGGCAGAATGGTAGCCTTATGCAATGTAGGAAATGCAGATGGAGACAGTGCTTAGTCTCGGAAGGTAGAATGGTATCCTTATGCAATGCAGGAATGGAGACGGTGCTTAGTCTCGGAAGGCAAAATGGTGTCGTTACGCAAGAGATAAAAGGCGAATAGTAATAAAATTTCTTAGCTGATAGTTGATTGTGATATTGTGGCTGCTGGGGATATTGTATGCGGATAGCGACTGTGAATAGGTGTGACAGTTCTGATTATTGTATTCCTGAATAGTATGAGTGTATAATATATGATTTTGAGACTTGGGTGCCTGCATCCAAATAAAAATCGTGCGTTTTGTAAAGGAGAAAGGTTAGTTTGTGTCCCCGCTGACTTTCCTTGCCCTATTCGGCTTTGATCTAATGACACGGTATGTATCATAGGTGTAGCATTGCTAAACAAAGCAATTTCGATAATAAACATGCATGAGTTTGTTAAAGATATGACATAACTATATATTTAAGATATAGTTTTTAGATGAACCGATGACTGTGACGTGGTTTAGGACATTGCAACCTCTCTCGCTACGGAATTTTGAGGGTCCTCCTCAAAATTCTGCCCTAGTTTACTGAACTACTGCTCCCGACGGCTTCTTACGACGATCAGCTGAAGTTACTTCGGAATTTTGAGGGTCCTCCTTAAAATTCTTCCCTAGTTTCCAATTGCGGGGGGAAATACAAAATTTTTGAATTATGACCGAACCCGTAAGGCTACCTACGTATCCCCTTTTAAAAGGAAATCAGGTCAGACGTACTTCAAATTACATCATATAGGAAAAACATGAATATTACACATAGTAGCGCTTGACTGCATCTGAATTGATTGGCTTTGGCCAAACTTCTCCCTCCATTTCTGCAAGTATAAGGGCCCCTCCTGTCAGAACCCGATAAACCATGTATGGACCCTGCAAATTGGGAGAGAATTTCCTTTTGGCTTCATCTTGATGCGGGAACATTTTCTTTAACACTAGCTTCCCCGGTGTCATACCTCCTTTTTTTACTCACCGCCCCGAGGGATAGTATATAAGGGAGTTTTTCCACTTTAAATGACATTATTTGAAATGGGATTATTTATTTGATTTCTTCAGAGTCGCCACTTGGGATGGTTTATTTTGGTGTCCCAAGTCACCGATTTATTTTTAAATCCCGAACCGAGGAAATACGACTTTACTTTTGAGGTCTGCGAACCAGAAATTCAGAATAAGGAATTCTGTTAACCGGGGGAAGGTGTTAGGCATCCCCGGATTTCGTGGTTCTAGCTCGGTCGCTCAACTGTTATAAATGGCCTATTATCTGATTTTAGTACATGTTTTAGCCTACGGTGCTATTTGAAACTCTATAACCGCTTTTATTTATTTTTAGGAGGATTGCAACATTATTTAAATTACGTCTTGAACCATGTCACATAAATGCACCCACGGTCTTCGACATATTTTAACACCGTTGAGATTTAGATTTGGGTCACATAAATGCGCACCCGAATTTAGGAAGGTAAATTATTAAAATGAAGCACCTAAAGCAACTAACGCGTTGTTGACTTTGCGAGGGGCCATGAAAATTCGCTAAATGGCACGCCTCGAATTTTAAGTATTTTTAAGGAAATATTTAAAAGAGGGCCATGCATTCATGATTTTATTTGGCGCGGCGCACCTCAAACTTTATTTTAAAGTGGTACTTATACTAAAAGCTCGGAGGGCCATAAACTACTTGCGTTACCTAATATAGTACACCCTCAATCTAGTTTTGAAAGGAAAACCAATTAATTAACTAAAGAAAATTGTGGAACTTCTATTCATTTAAAGAAAATATAAAACATGTTATCTACTTAGCAATCAATGAATTAAAGAAGCATTTAGCTAAAAATCCAATATCTGGAAGCTTCCAAGCTTGGGCCCAATGAGCCCAATAGCCTATCGCAATGGCCTATTTTGCTGAACCACTGATTTCAAGTGCCCAAAATACAACCTCAACAGGAGTCCATATTTGTGAGGCAACTGTGAACAGGGCTCAAACTCGAATTCTTGTGGAGCCCAAACATGTTTAACATAGAAACTAAGTTCCCAAATTATCATGCCAATTCAAATGTCGATCAACTGATGCAAATGGGAAGTATTGAAATTGATTTAACGAAATAAACTTCTGGTTTTGAACAATCAAACACAAACCCCAATTTTTCTAATTTTTAGTTACTCTAATATGAAATGACCCAATAAGCAACCTGATTCTAGATTTCCAGGCCTAATAATCATCTAATCATTATGCTTAAAATCAATTTCAACTAGTTTCAACATGAATCTGACCCTTGACTTCAAAACATACATGCTTACAAACGGGATCTAGAAAATACGTACAAGCCCATATTTAACACTTCAATGAGTTCAAATGGCCATCAATAGCTAAAACAAAATTTTATCTTTAATATAAATTAAATCAAAATCTAAGACCTATAGCATGAAATCAGTCTCTGTTACAAAGCTTTCAGCAAATCCTTTATCCAGCACATATTCAAACCCATTAAAATAGAACTAAATTGGTAGAGTCCATATTTCGTTTATCCCTACAATCATAGACTTGCTACCACAGATTTACTCTCATACATGGATTCAAAACACACAGGTGATGAAAATAAACCTACTAATATTTAGTTCGAAGCCCAACTACTAAGTATTGAAGCAGTAAGAAAATCAAGGGGGAATCAAATTCAGGTGCAGCTTCATTTCAATCAAAACTTCAGTCGAACTACAAGTTCAACAATCAACTGTGTCCACAAGCAGTAGCAAAAAACAATGGTCCACAGTAGGGATAACCAAGGAGAATAGGCTTTTATACCAAGGAATAATGTGTAATGATCAACCAGATCAACCAGAACTTCAATCAGACTCTTGAAACCACTATGCTTAAACCATTTCAGCTCTATTTAGATTAGAATTTGCTCTTAGGAGTTGGAAAATTAAGGAATCACGGAGAAAATCCAATGAAGCATTAATTTCATTGAAAATTTTAGCCGCCCTGATTTCTTTTATGTTTTTCTATCTCCAAAAATCTGAATTGAGATGCAAGTAACTATGCCTTTATAGACAAGCTACTAGAGGAGCCTCAAGAGTTTTGTTTTTTGCAAATCAGTCCCTTTTCAGCTTTTCTTTTGCTACTTAGTCCTAATTTGTATGACTTGTGGATCAAGACAGGATAAAATTCAACACAAGACCCCTACTAGAAGCTTCTAGATTAGTTACACTAAAGATTCCCTAACCACAATCCCCAAATTACCCTTTAAAACTCCTATCAATTACCCTCCCCAACCTGATCCAAAACAGCAGGGCTTCTTTGATTTGGGTCATAAATGACCCAAAGAGCCCCAAATTTGATGTTAGACCATTTCAAATGAGCATTAAAAAACTCAATTTCTGACACAGGCCTTACGACAAATTAATTATATAAAAAATGTGAAAACGCAACCAATCTGATCCTTGCTGACTATTAATTCGACTACGATAAAAATAAAAACCAAGAAGATAAAATTAAACAAAGCAGGATTGATCTTGAGTCTCTTTGAAATACTAAAAAATTCGTGCTAATCTAATTTCACTACTAGTCGAATAAAATGAGACTAAGAAGAATGAGATAAAGCATGAAGGAGACGAGGAAAAAAATAAAGATAAAGAAATGAAAAAGAAAGGAAACACCTTTGAGCGAAACAGTTAGATGGCTGGCTTGAACAGGTCTCTGGTATTCCTTGATTTGAACCAAAATTGGTATTAATCGAATGTTCTTGTTGAGAACAAATGATTAATACAAATTTCAGGCCAAAATCGCTCTTGGATAGTGGGAGACTTTACTTTTTCTTTTCTCTTAGATCTGAAACTGGCCTCGCTTGGTGATGATTTGAAAAGATGTGGTGGTGAATTAGGGTTAAAGAAAGGGTAACGGTTGCCTAGAAGAAAGTTGGGGTTGGATAGGGGTGGCGCCGCCACCGGAGAAACTGTGGCGGCACTAGGGTTTCATAATTTCAAACCCAGATTCGAGGAGTTCTTGGTATATTTGAGGGAAGGTGGTTGTGGAATCGATATGTGGAGGTGAAGGGAAACTTATGGTGTAATTTTGGTGGGGAACGGAGACTCGCCACCACCGCAGGCGATTTCCGGCGGTGGCAGACGGCGGCGATGGTGAAGTCTTCTGGTGAGGTGAGAGAGACGAGAGATGGGGTAGGGGTTGTCACACCTCCTATTTACAGGTTACACACGATGAATGAGTATAATAAGGAGTTTTTCCAATTTAAGGATAGTCGGAACGGGATTAGTTATTTAAGTTTTTCAGAGTC
>MU773909.1:4859-17702 GCA_026770625.1 Nicotiana glauca
TTGTTGATTTTTACTGTGTAATTGACTGAAACTACTTGTTATCATTCATAGTTTGGACTGATTGCTATGTTTGGGCTTCGTGCCAACTATGTGAATCCTTCGGGGATTGAGATTTCTGTTTTAGCATATCTTGCATATCATTTGGCTTCAGTCCAAGGTTTTAAATACTGTTTTGCAACCGCAGCCATATTTCTAAGTTTTAAAAACTCAAGTGATACTTTAAATACTATTTCAGGCTGAGAATTACTGTTCTATAAATGCCCAAGGGATTTATATTGTTTTCTGGACTGTGCATGGATCGGGCTGCGCGCCGCAACAGTGACTTGAAACAGTGGTAACAATGATACTATATGTTGTGACTCGAAACAGTGGTAACAATGACACTGTATGATGTGACTTGAAACAGTGGTAACAATGACACTATATGTTGTGACTTGAAACAGTGGTAATAATGGCACTATATGATATAAATTGGTCAGGTAACATTGGCTGACCGGTCAGGTAACATTGACTGACCGGTATATTGCGCTTGGGCTGTACGAGCCCCTCCGGAGTCTATACACACCCCCAGTGAGCGCCGTCGACGATAAATCATATGCATGGTTGGCTCGGGCTGCACGCCGCAGCGATCATGTGCATTGCATTACATTCACGCATTGGTTCTTGTTTGTACTATGTGGCATGACATTCAGCACTCTCATATCATTGGCATCCATGCTATATCTTGCATTGTGTACCAGATACCCTGGTGTTACTTGTAAATAGAGTGTTGTGCCCGAGGGGCTTACTTGTGTGCGGACTTGCACTACCTGATATCCCATTCATATGCTTACTGTTGGAAAAAAAATATTTTCAAATGAGATTTTAAACTGAGCTAGATGTTTCTAAAGGATTTTCAAGGTTTTACTGTTTTCCTAAAAAGGTTGTACTGTCCCATATAGCATGATGAAGTGTTCTTACGTGATTTCTTACCGCTCAGTTATTATTTACCCTTATTACACTGACTTAAAAGTACTCACTTTACTCCCTGAACCTCGTATGCAGTTGCAGGTATTGTTCACCCGGTAGCGGGTCATTAACTGATTGAAGATATACTAATGTAGCTGAGCAAGGTGACCGTCAGCGTCCGCGGCACCGCACTTCATCTTTAATTTCCAGATTTTATTTTTGTATATATAATATTGGCCCTATAGTAGTGTTCCTACCTCTTAGATGCTCGTGACTTGTGACACCCTGGTCGGGTTGTGTGGGGTTGTAGTCCTGATTATTATTGTTGTTAAGTTGTATCACTTTACTCCTTTATATTTAAATAATTTTAGAAGGAACTGAATTGGGTTAGTTGGCTGGCCTTGTCTTCACGAGAGGCGCCATCACGACCAGTGTGGGTTTGGGTCGTGACAACATCCTTCATTTTATTTTGATGTATTTTATTATTTTAATTTTTTTTGTCTTTTATAGGTTGAGATACAAGAACTGGTACAATCTGATTCATCTCTTACGAATATTGAGGTAGTAAAGAGATGCTTTGGACCTTAAAACAAGAGTCACGTGGTTGGATTAGGGGGTGGTATAACCACTAAGGAGTTGAAAGGCGATAGCTCCTCAAAGGCTGCAATACTGGCCGAGCTGAATGCAATTCGAAAAGAAAAAGAATCACTACAGACCTAGCTGAACAAAACTAAAAAAGCAAAAGAATCACTAGAAATACGTATGGACGATATAGATTTTATGTATGCACATATTATAAGCTTGTTGGGTGATCAGCCTTTAGCAGCACCATCTTCAAGTCAACAAAGTACAAGCTGAAATTAGTATTTAACAGGTTCGTAAGCTTTCTACCAACTATGACCTGATGAATATCCTTAAATAAATTTAGTGAAGTCTTTTGTTGTTAATTAAATAAAGTACTGACCTTGACATATGTACAGTTACTCTAATATTGAAATCCAATTAGATATGTGCGTCTCAGATTCATTGTTTGAACATATAACATTATTTGAGATTTGAGGTCTAAATCTATTTTTTGTTACTTGCACAGATAGCCAAATCCTTTTTGCAAAATGTTGATCAATGTGCAAGTTATGGTGATATGAAACTCCCTTCGTTTAGATTTTAATGTCATATTTATTGCCTTTCCATTCCTGCTGCTCCATTTTTCCTCCCAGTAGCTCTTGCATATGTAGGAAAGAATAGTTCTGCTATCAAACACAGCACAAGGCCCTTAAACAGTTTGAAGTATAGGATATAACTAATTCAGTAAGAACAATTTAATAAGTTTATATGAATTTCTACTGTCGAGATTTTTATAATTCAGTATATATTTGCTTTTTAGATTTGATCATTACAAACAACTTTTAGCTGAAGTTTGATCATATGGGGTGTGTATATTTACTATAATCTTTAGAACTTTAGTGATGATGCAGTTTACATGCAATAAGGCACACTCTTGCAGGTAGCAACATACATGTTTTAACTAACTTAATTCGGTACTTCCAAGCACAGGTACCAATATCACTTGCAAGTACAGCAAGAAACTTGAAGACAGAATTGCACTAAATGATACTACTCAAGATTTATTCGAAACAAACTAATTGCAATAGAAAGCCATAATAAAAATACTAAGTCATGTTAAATTAAGTAGATTAATAAGGGAGTATTAATTATATATCTAAATACTAAAGAAAAAATAAAATAAGTTATGCATTTTTATCTAAATTATTGCAAAATAAAAAATAGATATTCAATACATTGTCGTTCTTAGTATTGTATTGAATTTCTTTTGTTTGCTTAATATTGATTTGATTTTGGTTTGGGCTTTTGTTGGCATTATTTAAGTTACTAATATTAATGGCTATAAAACCTATTGGAACATTCAAAAGTTCTAAATCTAACCTTGAAATAATACCTTAAAAGATAAAATTATGATAAAAATTTTAGAAATATTTTTAAATTATGTCACAAAAGTATATTTATATATATTAAATACATCTAAAAATTTTATATATCTAGTGTCTGTTTAGTTTGGTTTCGGTTTGACTTTCTTTTTCTTTTTTCTTTTTTCTTTTTTTAATAATACGCCTTAAGCTGGCGCCTTCCTTTTATATCATGCAAAAGTTACAAGAGCAGAGAGGTATATGGGCCAATGTCTGCTAACTTGAAGTTGATATCTACAACTGTGATGTTCAGTGTATACTCAATCTACGTTATAGCTTTACAAAATCTACAAGGTCAAATATCTTTCAGACAAAAAAATTTTTTTGAGCCTACGCCTTATAAAAACCAGTTGTTCCCTGTCTAGAGTGTATGGACCTGCCGCAATCTTTGGTAGTGCCCTAGCGTTAAGAAAATTATTTCAGATTCTTCAATACTCCATTTTGCAAGGGCATCAACAACTTGATTTGCTTCTCTATAACAGTGCTTGATTGTGTTGTGTTCTGATGCAGTAGTTCTCTAATCTTCATTATGTGTTCTTGCATCTGCCATGAGATTTTTGTGTTTCCTTTGACCGTATTAACAACCACCAATGAATTACATTCCAAAATGAAATTAGTGTGACAGTGGGAACTACACCATTTGACACCAGTAGTTGCAGCCATTGCTTCTACTAATAAGCTGCTTCCTCTCCCCAACGATTATGCAAATGCATAATTAACGCGCCAGTCGAGTCTCTAACTATACCACAGCACCAATCAGCCCCTCCTCATTTGTGCTCCCATCGGTATTGATTTTAATACATTGAGGAGGAGGTCTTTCCCACCTAACAATGATACAATTAATTCTAGGGACAAGTGAGATAGCTTGTTTATATATTTCAATTCAATTCCAAGACCAATCTTTATTACAATGGTATTTAGAGATAGCCAATCTCAAGTGATAAATTAGCTGATGTTTCATTCTTGCAGCAGAAACTCTTTGAGACCCATATCTTGAGGCACACCTTGCCTTCCAAACTTCCCAACAGATGATAACAGGAGTAATTCTCAGAAACTCCTGGTATAGACTATTCTTAGGCTTATCGAACCACCAGTTGATAAGCAAAAGCTTGATCGACCTAGCTCCCCACTTTATCCCCAATGGAATACAAAAGGTCTTTGTGACGATCCAAAGGGTCATCACCGATTTTTCTTTTTTTTCACGCTTTCGAAGCCTTTAAAACCTTACCTTTAGTTGCCTCGATTTGCATGCGTAGTCTGGGCGCATAGCCGGAAAGATTATATGTTAAATTCTGTGAAAATTTTCAAAATGTGGCTTTAAAATCATTAAAGTTGACTTCGGTCAATATTTTTGGTAAATGGACCCGAACCCATAATTTGACGGTCCCGGAGAGTCTGTAGAAAAATATGGGACTCGGGCATGTGCCCAGAGTCGAAATCCGAGGTCTAGAACCCGAGGAAAAGAATTTTTCTGTGAAATTATTTTTCTGGAATTATTAAGATAATGGAAATGAAAATATATTAAAAGACTATGGTATCGGGCTCGTATTTTTGTTTCGACGCCCGGAACAAGTCTTAAATATGTGTTAAGCGCTTTCTGTAAAGTTTGGTCGAAATCGGACATCATGTGACGTGTTTCGGACCTAAATATCTAAAGTTTAAAGTTTATGAAGTTAGAATGAAAAATGGTGATTTTGAGTTTTGATTCAATGATTTTGATGTTATTTTGGCCGCTTGATCGCTCGAGTAAGTTCGTAGGATGTTATTGAGTTAGTGTGTGTGTTTGGTTAGGAGCTCCGAGGGTTCGGGAGTGATTTGGAGGTGGTTCGGGGTGTCTTTGAACTTAGGAAAGTTGGCAGATTTTGTGCAATTTTTGCCCAGGTATTTTGTTCTTCGCGAAAGCGGCCTCAGGCTCGCATTCACAGTGCTTTGTCGTTTTCCCTTTTACGCGTTTGCGGCCCCCTTCCCGCATTCGCGTAGTTCTATTTCCTCCCTTCACCGCGTTCGCGAACTAACCCCCGCGTTCGCGTAGGCCTGCCCCTTGACCCCTCCAGTTTTTCTTCTTCGCGTTCGCATCTCCACATCGTGAACGCGTCCCCTGTGTCGTGATCGCGTAGGGTTAAATCCTTCAGTGATTGTTGTTAAAATAGAACAGTAGCATACGGGATTTCTTCACTTTTACTCACGAGCTCCCGTCTCCTTCAAGCCTTAGGACCCCATTGAAGCCTCCCTTCTTCAAGGTCACTTGGGTAAGTAATTCCCAACCTAATTTCTTTATTTTTCTTCATTAATTAGTGAATACCTAGGCCTAAAAACATGAAATAAAAGTAAAAATTAGGGATTTTGGGTAGAGTTAGGGTTTTGAGAATTTTGGGTGATTCAACCTCAATTTGCGGTCGAATCTTAAAACAAATTGCATATTTGAACTCATGGGGTTATGGGTGATTGGGTTTGGATCCGAGCCTCTTGTTTGGACCATGTGGGCCCGGTATCGAATTTTGGTATTTTTGGAAGAATGCTAGGAAATTCATATCTAGGCTATGGGATGTTGTCATTGAGTCTTTATTGATATTATTGAATTAATTATGCCTAGATATCATTGTTTCGGAGTCGAAATGTAGAGGAAAGGCGGTATTTGAGGATTGATTGCTATTCCTTGGACCGAGATAAGTGCTTGATCTAACTTTGGCTTGAGGGAATAGGATTAGGATGTTATTTACTAATTGCTAAATGATAAGTATGGTGTATAGGCATGGTGACGAGTATCTATACACCGGTGTCTAGCATGACCGTGGGTCCTTGTTTGTACTTATTCTGATATTGTTATGACTCTACCATGTTAATTGATGAATCCTATGAAATGTGAAGAGTATGAGGATTGATTGTGAGTTGTAAATTCTTTGGAGCGTTGGCTCGAACAATAAAAAGTCTATTGGGTAAGAAATGAAGGAAATAGAAAGTATTATGATTAATTCCTTGTCGGGATGGTTTGAGTATATTGATTATTCTCCCTTGTCGGGATTTAGCTGTTAATTGTGTAATTCCCTTGTTGGGACATTTCTTATTATATGATTATCTCCTCACCCCATTTGGTTGTGATTTCTGTTTGGGTGAGGAAGAGTGATAATGCACGAAGGGTCATTCTGTGCCATGTTTTGATTATATTTGCACGAAGGGTCATTACGTGTCATGTTTTGATTATATTTGCATGAAGGGTCATTCCGTGCCATGTTTTGATTATATTTGCACGAAGGGTCATTCTGTGCCATGTTTTTATTATTTATGCACGAAGGAACATTCCGTGCTCTGATTTGATTACAATTGCACGAAGGATCATTCTATGCCATGATTTGAGAGTTATGTGAGGGAAAACACGAAGGTTGATGTCGTGCACTTTATTTGATTGCTTTTGGTGAGAATGAGAGTAAAAGCACGAAAGTTGATGCCAGGCAACTATTACTTTTCCTGCTCTCATTAATTATTATTATTGCCTATTTCTTACTTAAATTGTTTACCTTATATCCGGACTGTACCTCCCTCATAGTATGCTCCCCTCTCTTTTAACTGCTTAATTTATGTATTTTTTCCTTTTGTTGTATATATATATATATATATATATTGAACTGCAAAGGTCGTTGTGTTGATGTTAAACTTCTGTGCTCTTTTGTACAGATCACGCTACCGGAGAAGCTTTTGGGCCACAGCAGTAGGATATTGATCGGGAGTTGACTTCAGTTCAGGGACTTACGAGGTAGCCTAGCAGGCGTTCGTAGGCCGAAGTCCCTTTCCATGTTTTTAGTTGTTTTCATTGTACCGAGACAGACACTTATGTATTTTCTATTCAGACTTGTTTGTAGCACTCTTTAGTAGTTCGTGAGATAGCGACACCAGTCTTGGGTAGAGAAATATTAAACTTCCACATTTTGGGTTTTCAGTCATCTATGTTTTAAAGACTTCCGCTTTTATTTAAATGACTCGTTATTTTTATTATTGTTGGGTTGTTGGGTTACATAGGTCTCGCTACTCACGGACAAACTTGGTAGAGCCTGAGGGATCGGTACGGAGACGTCTGTATTAATCCCCCAGAGGCTACGGAGTTAGGAAAAGTTTCACTTTTATTCTTTCTTGTCGTGTGATTCTGTTTCTCAAATACTGATTGTCCTTCTACTCTGTTCTTTTGCAAATGGCGAGAATACGTGCTTTCTCTTCTACCGCGCAGTAGCTCGAGCCCCCAGCAACAGCTCTTGCGAGGGGCAGAGGCCGAGGCCGTGCCAGAGGCCGAGGTAGGGGCAGAGCGCAGCCCCAGGCAGCAGTCCCAGAGGTGGAGCCTCATGTTGACTATGATGAGGAGGTTCCAGCCCCAGCAGCTCTGGTGGGCCCAGCTCAGGTCCCAGGAGGGGTCATGGTCACCCCAGATCTTCAGGACGCTTTAGTCAGATTGGCAGGCTTTATGGAGAGCGTCACTAGAGTGGGTTTGCTTCCAGTAGCACCAGCCATTTTTTAGGCTGGAGAAGGAGTTCAGACTCCTGCTACACGTACTCCGGAACAGGTAGCTCCCCAGGCTCATGTCCCAGTGGTTCAGCCAGCTGTGGTAGCTCAGCCAGGTATTGCAGTCCAGACCAGCGATGGAGCAGCGATGTCTTCGGATGCTTTATGGAGACTTGATAGGTTCTCCAAGCTCTTCACCACCACATTCAGCGGTGCTTCCTCAGAGGATCCATAGGATTTCTTATTTAGCTGCCACGAGATCCTCCAGACTATGGGTATTGTGGAGACCAATGGGGTCGATTTTGCACCGTTCGGCTTGCAGGATCCACCAAAACTTGGTGGAGGGACTATTGCTTATCCAGACCAGCAGGCTGTAACGACCCGACCGGTTATTTTTGGAATTTACGCCCCGATCCCCCAATAAGTGCTTTCCCTAAGTCCATTTCTGCTATTTTGGTTTGCCAGGACGTTCGGTATTAGGATTCGAAGTGTTTTGGGACACTTAGCCCCTAAATGAGAGCTTAAGAGTTGGAAAATGGTCCGTAGTCGGAACAGTGAGAAGACGACCTCGGAATGGAAATTCGATGATTTCGTTAGCTCCGTTAGATGATTTCGGGATTGGGTGCTTGTTCGGAATGTAATTTGGAGATTCGTAGCTCATTAAGGCTTCAAATGCCGAAGTTTGAATTTTTAAAGTTTTCGGTCCGATAGTGAGTTTTTGATCCGAGGGTTGGACTTGAATTCCGGAAGTTGTTGTAGCCCCGTCATGTCATTTGGGATGTGTGTGCAAAATTTCAGGTCATTCGAATGAGGTTTGGTTAGGTTTTTTATCGAAAGCGTATTTTGGATGAATCTGATGTTCTTAGGCTGGAATCCTTGATTTAATCGGGTTTCCGGTGTTGTTTGAGATGTTTTGAGGATTAGTACAAGTTCGAATAAGGTATTAGGTGGTATTGGTGTTTTTGGTTGAGGTCCTAGGGGCCTCGGGATGATTTCGGATGGCTAACGGGGTAAATTTCTAAGTTTGGTTGCAGCTGATATTAATCCTTCTGGTATTTTCGCTTCTGCGACTTGGGAAGCGCAGAAGCGGCGCTGCATAAGCGGCTTCGTCACCGTATAAGCGGAATTGGCCCCACCTCAGGGGAACTGCAGAAGTGGTCTCCTTTCCTCATAAGCGGAACCGCAAATGCGGTTACTGGTCCGCATAAGCGGACTTTGGTCTCATTGGTTGAACCGCAAAGGCGGTTGATTCTTCCGCAAAAGCGGGACCGCAGGAGTGGTCCCTGGGCCACAAAAGCGGAAACCACTATTCTGAAAAGAGGAAAATGCGAGGGTTTATTTCAAAGTTGGAAAAATCAATTGAGAGCTCGGGAGAAGGCGATTTTGAGTGGGTTTTGAAGAGAAGATTATTGGGTAACGTTGCTTTGATCCTTTCTAGTTATATTTCATCAATTCCTAGTTAAATCAACCGTTAGAATTTAAATTCAAGGTCAAAAATTGGGAAAAATGGGTGAAACTTCTTAGACTTAATTATGTGTTTTTGAGTGGGCATTTGACCTCACGTTTTGGGAGATTTTTATATGGGTAGACTCGTGAGTGTACGAGGGTTCTGAAAATATGAAAATTATTTGATTCCAAGACGTTAGTGGAATCAGTTGTTTACAATATTATTTACGATATGTAATTGTATTGAATATATTTGGGCAATTTGGAGTCGGATACTCGTGGCAAAGGCATCGTTCCTTAGTTGATTTTGCACCGGTTCGAGGTAAGTGGCTTGCCTAACCTTGTGTGGGGGACTTCGTCCCTTAGGATGTGATAATTGGTAATTGAATGCCTTGTACGTGAGGTGACGAGCGCGTAATTGAGCTATTTATTGAAACCCGAGTTTTTAATTAAAATACTTGAACTGGATTTCCATCCTATTTGCTTTATCCTACTTGCTATTATAGCTTGTGCTAGTATAGAAGAGCATGTTTAATTAACCCAAATTGCCTATTTGCTTAAATTTCCTTAATTGTAATTACGTGGAGCATGTTAGGCCAGAATTATTTGTTGCCTTGTATTGTTGTACTTCAATTTCTGAATATTTCTCTTATATTTGGTTGCGCATTTATATTGGGACTACGGATGTGGGATTCCGGGAGCTCCCTCCCCCCCCCCTTGTTTGTTTACTTTGGAACTACGGGTTTGATTCCCGGGAGATCCCCCTGCACTTTTATTTTGGGACTACGGGACGGTATCCCGGGAGATCCCCCAGCACTTTTATTTTGGGACTACGGGACGGTATCCCGGGAGATCCCCTACACACTGGTGATTGGACTACGGGATGGTATCCCGGGAGATCCTTTGATATTGATATGAGAGTTGGACGACGGGACGGTATCCGGAGAGATCCATTGGACAGTTGAGGAAAGGGCTACAGGACGGTATCCTGGGAGACCCTCGTTGGCATTCTTGTTGCAATTTAGCTGTGTTTACTCTGCGTTTCTGTTCTGTCTTTGTAGTATTATTATTTCATTGAGCTGTC
This sequence comes from Nicotiana glauca, assembly GCA_026770625.1. Taxonomy (NCBI): domain Eukaryota; kingdom Viridiplantae; phylum Streptophyta; class Magnoliopsida; order Solanales; family Solanaceae; genus Nicotiana; species Nicotiana glauca. Next base: position 14,811 of record MU773909.1, read on the forward strand.
TTATTACACTGCTACGTTCATTAGTTTTGTCAGATTTCTACACTGTTAATATTTTTGCTGCTATATTATTTTTGCCTCAATAGGGCCCTGACTTTTCCTCGTCACAACCCAACCGAGGTTAGGCTTGGCACTTACTGAGTACCGCTGTGGTGTACTCACTCCTCTTCTGCGTATGTTTTTCATGTGCAAATCCAGGTACCTCAATGCAGGCACATTATCAGTAGCTGCAGGGAGCATTTCGGAGACTTGAGGTATATCTGTCGCGTCCGCAGACCGGAGAGTCTCCCTCTCACTCTACCCTTTAGTTAGTTAGATGCTATTCTGTTCTTCCTTGTTATAGACTTTCCAGATGATTAGAATAGTGTTATGTATTATTCTTAGCCTGTGTTGGCCGTGGGTTTACGGGCCTTTGGGATGGTTTCAGAATTTAAAGTCTTAAAGTGTATGTGCCAAACAGCAACTGTATACATTACTCGTGTTATTTAGCTTTTGATTACAAATTTGGCAAATATCATTACTTCCGCAATGTGTTAGACTTACCTGATCGTGAAGACTAGGTGTCGTCATGACGTGTTCACAATTGGTGAACTAGGGTCGTTACAAGTTGGTATCAGAGCTCTAGGTTCATAGGAGTCACGGGAAACGGGCCGGTTTATTAGAATCTCACTGATCGGTACAGAGACGTCCGTATTTATCTACCAGAGGCTATATAACTGTTTAGGAAAATCTTCATTTCTTTTGAATTCCTTGTCGTGCGATATTTTGACACCAATTCTAAACTTATGTCTACTATTCTCTCACAAATGGTGAGGACACGTGCTACACGAGAGGACTAGGCAACCGCGCGCCCTGCTGCTGCCGTCAGAGGCCGGGGTAGAGGTCGAGGACGCGCCCAAGGTGCAGCCACAGCACCCGCGCGCGCTGCCGCTGAGGTACCACCAGCAGATCCAGTTGGAGCACAGGCACCCGGTACAGCTACTACTACTCCAGCGCTCCAGGAGACCCTGGCTCAGTTCATGAGCATGTACACTACTTTGGCCCAGGCGGGGTTGCTTCCCCTCGCTGCAGCCGCATCTCAGGCCGAGGGAGGGGCCCAGACTCCTGCAGTCCGCACTCCTGAGTAGAGAGTGCCGATGGAGCAGGTTCTAGAGGTTATTCCTATACCGCCTGTAGCACCAGTACAGCCCAAGGATGGATCAGCTGTCTTAGAGGACGAGCAGTGTAGGCTAGAGAGGTTCAAGAAATATGATCCCCCAGTGTTTAGTGGCCTAGCTTCAGATGACGCCTTGGGATTCTTGGAGGAGTGTCATCGCATTCTTCGTACTATGGGCATAGTGGAGTCTAGTGGGGTTTCTTTCACCGCCTTTCAGCTTCGGGGAGCTGCCTATGATTGGTGGCGTACTTATGAGTTGGACAGTCCAGTCGAGTCTGCCTTACTGACTTGGACCGAGTTCTCAAACATGTTTGTGAGGGAGTTTGTTCCCCAGAGCCTCAGGGATTCATGGCCCGTGGAGTTTGAGCGTTTGCACCAGGGTGCTATAATAGTCTCAGAGTATGCCATCTGTTACACCAGGTTGGCCAGACATGCACCGGCTTTGGTAGCCACAGTTCGGGAGAGAGTTCGGAGGTTTATCGAGGGTCTTATTCCGCCCATCCGGTCCAGCATGGCTAGAGAGTTAGAGATGGATATTCCTTACCAGCAGGTAGTGAGCATTGCTAGGCGGATTGAGGGTATGCTCGCCAGGGAGCGAGGGGAGAGGGAGGCCAAGAGGTCTCGAGAGTCGGGTCACTACTCTGGTGCCCGTACTTCATCAGCCAGACGTTATGGTAGGGTTATTCTGGTCGCCCTGTTCATTCAGCCTTGCTAGCAACCGGTAGTACTCCTGCTCCACCAGCACCTGAGGAGCCTTATTATGCGCCTCCAGTTTCTAGCGCGCCTCCTGCGCGGGGTACCTCCAAAGGTCAGTCCAGCAGACCTAGCTCCAGTCAGCCATAGCCACCACGTCCTCCCAGAGCTTGCTTCGAGTGTGGTGATACACGTCACGTGGTTAGGGACTGCCCCAGACTTGGTAGGGGTGCATCTTCATAGACTGCTCAGCCACAGCGTGCTTCTCAGAGTTCTCAGGCTATGGTTCCAGCTCCCACTGCTGCCCTACCTGCCCAGCCAGCCAGGAGCGGAGGCCGGGGAGATAGAGGTCGCCCTTGTGAGAGGGGTCGGGCCAGATATTATTGCATTCCTGCTCGCACCGAGGCGGTTGCCTCCGATTCTGTCATCACAGGTATTATTCTCGTTTGTCACAGAGAGACATCGATTCTATTCGATCCCGGCTCTACTTATTCATATGTGTCCTCTTATTTTGCTTCGCATTTGGGTGTGCCTCGGTATTCTTTGAGTGCCCCCATTTATGTTTCTACTCCTGTGGGAGATTCTCTTGTTGTGGATTGCGTGTACCGGTCGTGTTTAGTTACTATTCGTGGTTTTGAAACCAGGGCTGATCTATTATTACTCGGTATGGTTGACTTTGATATTATTCTGGGCATGGACTGGTTGTCACCCCATCATGCTATTCTTGATTGTCACGCCAAGATCGTGACAATGGCTATGCCAGGTATTCCACGTATTGAGTGGAGTGGTACCTTAGATATACTCCCAGCAGGGTTATTTATTTCTTTAAAGCTCAACGTATGGTTGAGAAGGGGTGTGCTACATATTTAGCTTATGTGAGAGATGTCAGTGTTGACACCCCTTCTGTTGATTCAGTCCCAGTAGTATGGGATTTCCCCGATGTGTTTCCAGCTGATCTTTTGGGCATGCCACCCGATAGAGATATTGATTTTGGCATCGATCTGTTGCCGGGCACTCAGCCCATTTCCTTTCCCCCATATCGCATG
>MU773916.1:12918-23543 GCA_026770625.1 Nicotiana glauca
CATGATTGTAGGTGGATCCATAGCAGGTACTCCAGTCCACCGATCGTTGCTCCCCTTCATTTTTTCGTCAGATGTATTGGTGAGCCCCTTTCCTATCGGGGCCTTGCGTGGCTCATGCTGCTTTTTATTTTGGAGTCTTGTTTTTGTTTTTGGTGTAAGGTATAGCCGGAGCCTTGTTACCGGCAAGTATTGTATCACCCTTTTGTATCCTTAGAGGCTCCGTAGACAGAAAATGTGGGTTGCGAACTTATGTAAATATGTATTTTGTATATTGGGCGATTTAAGATGTAAACCACGCTGAGAACCATGTATATTGTGTATGTTTTGTAATAAAAGGTGTTTTAAATTATGAATGGCTATTTCACTTGGTTGATAGGTAATGAAAATGCGGGGTAACACGTGGGATAGAAAAGGCACCCAGGTCCGCTTGACTAGGGATACCCGATTGAGCGCCGGTCGCGCCCCTCGAATTTGGGGCGTGACAGCTAACCATGTCAGATACTCTACCACTCTGAGAACCCTGACTTTGACTTGCTTGGTAACCTCTTCTTTGATTTTCAAACTCATGTCTGGCTTGAATTTTCTGAGCTTTTGTTTTACTAGCGGGCACGCCGGATCTGTCGGCAACTTGTGAGCCACAAAGGATGTGCTGAGACCGGTCATGTCGTCATAGGACCATGGAAAGATGTCCTCCTACTCTTTTAAGAACCCTGTATACTCTTTCTTTTCTGGCAGTGACAAATGTACGCTGACACGTGTTTCTTTGACATTCTCTGCGTCTCCCAGATTAACAACCTCAGTCTCGTCCAAATTGGACTTAGGCATGTTCTCAAAATTCTCGACCTCCCTGACAATCTCTTCTGGTATTTCTTCCTCTTCTGGTATTTCTTCCTCTTCTGAATCTATGTCTGTTTGTTGCATTGCCTTGTTGCAAGTCACAGTCGTTTGTTCATCATCAAGTTATGTAATAGTAATGCTGTGTAAAATAAGGTAAATGATAGAGAAAGTAATAAGAGCGAGATAAAAAATAAACTTGGTAAATGCTTTTGATCAAATTCATAACTGTTCTAAACATCAGAGCTCTTTTCAAAAGTAAAGACAATGCGGGAAAGTAAAATCCACTAAAAAAAATAAAATGTGATGCATAGTGCGTCGTTTAGCCTTGCTACCCCGAAGCGGTCCGGGCACTGGTGGTCCTGACTGACCAATTGGTGAGGCGTTCTCCTCGGTTCATAGCTTGAATGGAAGGGCCTTCTTCCCCCTCCTCCTCGAAGATAACACAACAATCCATATCATCATCCAGAAATAGGTTCTTCATTGTTGCCAGTGCCTCATCTTCCTCTGATCCATATATAATGTCGGACGGCTGACAAGTCTGCTCCAGCTTGGGTATGGGATGTTCCAACGGATAGAAGGGACTAGTGCCATGGTGGTGACCAATGATTGAACTCCTCCCAGGTGTACTTATACCCCAGACCGAAGGTTGTTCCATGCTTCTTCAACTTGATAGGCTTGGTGATACCCTGGTGATTCTTGCCAAGTCCTTTTTCGGGCTCGTATTTGCTCCAATTCAGAATGCTCTCAATTTTGTTATCCCACCACCTGTCATTGTCTATGGCGTTGACCCGCTCAATGTGGTGGTATGTTTCTCCACCTATTCTTCTTCTACCTCCGATCATCGGGATGGTTTGGCGGTTGTATATAGGTTTGCTACCGTCGCCANTGCTAATTTCTCTGATGGTGGATCTCTGAGATCCATCAAAAACTTTAACACTGATAGCTCCATCTTTGATCTTATGCAGTCCTTTTCCTAATGTCCTGATAGTTATTAATGGATAGATGTTAATGTTGGATCCTCCGTCGACTAAGATCCTGGTGATAAAATAATCCTCGCATTGCGCAGTGATATGCAATGCCTTGTTGTGACTAAGCCCTTCTGGTGGTAACTCATCCTCGTGGAAGGTGATCTTGTGGATTTCCAACACCTGCCCCACCATATTTTCTATTTTGCCTCCCGTTATGTTGCTGGGAACATAAGCTTCACTCAATATTTTCATTAAGGCATTTTTATGTGCCTCAGAGCTTTGCAGTAGGGCCAGGATAGAAATTTGTGCTGATGTTTTGTTCAGTTGCTCAACGACTGAGTACTCTTTGGCCTGTATCTTCCTCCAAAGGTCATCGGGTCCAGTTTCGACAGTTCGTCCAGAGGCTTTCTTATTGGACTCGGCCAAATGTTCTGGGGTGTATACCCTGCCTGTCCTGGTCATGCTCTGCGCGGTGATTGCTTCTCCGGTATATGTTTTTTCCTTTCCTTCTAGCCTCAGCTGTGTAGTCCCAAGGTATGGCATTCGACTTGAACAGGGTCACATCTGTCATGGAAACCGGAATTGGCGTCCGGGGAGGTAACACAGTGACTTCAAATAGTGCAGGTGCCTTTGGAATCCCGAACTCAACCTCAATCGGTTTTGGCGCGTTTGCAGGAGGTGCTTCAAACTCGAATGGTACAGACACATTTACCACCTCGCCCTCAGAGGGCTAGATCTGAACAACAATGGGATTGAGGGTAACTGCTGGCTTCTTAGGATCATCTCCTTCAGCTATCAAATCAATTGACCCCTTGGGGTCCCACTCATCCTCAATCTCGATCATATGGATACTCCCACCCTTGTGGTCAGGCAGAGGGTTGTTGCGGACATTGGGAGCGGGCTCCTTTGCTATAATGACCTTGTTATCAATCAAGGTTTGAATCTTGTCTTTCAGCGAGAGACACTCGTCGATGGTATGTCCTTTCATTCCGGAATGGTATGCGCAGGTTTTGTTAGGGTTGATCCATTGGGAAGGATTTTCTGGAGTTATGGCTGGGATAGGTGAAATGTAACCGGCTGCTTTGAGTTTTTCATATAATTGGTCAATTGGCTCGGCTATGGAGGTATATTGTCTGGGAGGTCTTCGGTCAAAATTTGGTCTGGGTCGAGGAAAATTTTGGCGAGCGGGTGGTGATGGTTAATGAGAAGGTTGGGAGTTGTATGCTTGGTACACAGGCGCAGGTTGGGAATATCTTGGCGAAGTGGGTTGATATGTGGGCGGTGGAGGTGATTGGTAGGCATATGGTATGTAGGTAAAGGTGCTTGGTAATTTATGGTAGGTTGGTATATGAGTGGAGTTGAGGGATAGGTCCGGTATTTCATAGGGGAATTGTTCCTCTGCGCAGCCATTACGGAATTTACGTCCTTTTTCTTTGACGAGCCACCAGACTGTAAAGCCTTGTTGGTGGCTTGCAATGCCTCGAGGTTAGTGACCATACCATTTTTGATGCCTTCTTCGATCCTTTCTCCCAACTTGATGATGTCGGAGAACTTTTGACCCTCTATTAGCATCAGCCTTTCATAGTACTGTGCATCCTAAGCACGGACGAAGAACCTGTTCATCTGTTCTTCCTCCATGGCCGACCTGACCTTAGCAGCTTCTGGCCTTCGACGAGTAGCATACTCGCGAAAGGTCTCTGTGGGTTTCTTCTTTAGATTCTGGATATAGAACACATCTAGTGCATTTTCAGTGTTGAACCTAAATCGGTCCCCAAAGTCAGATGCCATGTTCACCCAACTTGTCCATTTCTTTGCATCCTAGCTGATATACCATGATAAAGGATCATCCTTCAGGCTCCTCATGAACAGCTTTATGTGGATTTTCTCATCCCTTCCAACTCCTACCAACTTATCACAATACATTCTTAGGTGGACCCTGGGATCACCTGTACCGTCGAACATCTTGAACTTGGGAGGTTTGTACCCCTCCGGGAGCTCAATATCTGGCTGAACACAAAGATCTTCATAGCTCAACCCTTCAACACCTTTGCTACCTTCGAAACCTTGGACCCGGCTAGTCAACTTCTTGAGTTCAGCGGCCAAATTCTGAATAAGGGAGCCCTTATCATCTGATTCGGGTGCACTTGTGATTGGCAGAGTGTAGTGGGGTATAGTGTCCACAAATATAGGGGCGTTATGGTCTTTTGTGGTATTTTGTTGTTCGGGAAGGAGCAGTGGAGTGTTATTGCATGTGTTGAAGGCTTGGGCATGAGTGGGTTGTATTGGTGGTTGCGGGATATTTTACGGAGGCGCAGGGTTCTGGGTATTAACATCAGGAGCGGAAAGAGTGATTGACAGGCTTGCTAGGTTCTGAACTTGGTCCAATTCCTCTCGAAATCTCAGCAATGTTTGCTCAATATGAGCAGCAGTCTCCTTGGTAATTGCGACATTCTGAGAAGTTTCCTCAAGTTCCTTTCTAGCGCTTGCATCTCCTATTTTGCCTTTGTTCCAGTTTCTGGTAGGACTCGGAGGAGGAGGAGGTGGAGGACCCTTGGATCTTGTTGAGTATGCTGATGGTGCCAGAATCCACGAACTAACCTTTAGTGAGGGGAATAAAAATAAAAGAAAAACAAAAAGGTAAAAAGTTAGTGCGGATTGTGAAAATATAATATTGCGGTATTTAAACACGTTGTGCAATAGTATAAGTCATTTCCTAATTTGGGTGCCTAGTTGTGCCTGAGGTAGGCCTAGCGACAAATTAAATTTGTAGAACTTATAATGCTAAATGCCTCATTTTATTGATTAAAACAAGACGAGTCTTAAAACAACTGAATAATAAAAGAAAATGTTACTAATGGCCAGTGGACTCATTACATTATGAAAGCAGGAAATAAATAAAAGATCCTAACTACTTGGTCCCAGAAGGACCTTCTTCAGGTTGAATGTTCTTGTTGATCAGATCCTCCAGCTCACGCAGACTTTCTATTAAAAACACCTTCGCCATACGTTCTCCTTCGCCTTCCTCAGCGTTTTGACGGTCGGTGACTCTTTTCCTCACTTTTTCTTCTAATTCCAGCAAGTTGTACTCCAGGTATTCCAGCTTCTCATGAGCCTTGGTGACCCTATCTTTCCATTCATTATCTTGGTCGTTTGATGGGAGATTTCTCCAACAGGTCATTAAGAGTGAGGGTACACTTACCAAACCAAAGTAGGGGACCTCGTGCCTCATTTCTGCAAAACAAAGCGTTAGACCCTTACCCCACCAGACTCGACTATTTAAATTAACAATTAGCATGAAGACATTTAGTTCTTTAAATAAATGCACACAATGTGAATGCGTCCGTTTGGGTTTCGAGGAAACCCGATGGACTTTGGTTTAGGCTATCTTAATGAGTCATTATTCGGACAACATAACTGACTCAGCTAAGTTTGACCATCATGCATGAACAGTTTAATAGAGTAAGGTTTCTATTTTTTTGAAGTGCTAGACAAGGTACCCTTGAGCGGACAACTCAAGAGGGAAAGGCGCGGAACCATCGACTACATCGTTGATTGACTGGTTTTACCGCAAATATGCCTTTGCAACATTTAGGGGTTATAATATCGGAAGGGCGCAACCACTCATAATAAGCGTTGCTATCGGCTTTGTTTTGGCATGAGTGGAATGTGATGTTGAGGAATGCAGTTACAATAATGAAGCAAATTGCATGTATTTTCACGTTCATAAAGATTACAATAAATATTCGAAAATTACAACGGAATTGAAATAATAAGGCAGTAAAAGAAGAAATTAAAGGGAAACAAAAACATGAAGAGTCAAGTTAGTATTTTTGATGAAACAGTTAAAGACAAAAAGTAAATGCAATTAAGGAAGCAATAAAGTCACAAAAGCATGTAATGGTAGAAGCCTTAAAGAAATCCCCAACAGAGTCGCCATGCTGTCGACGCCCCCGTTTTCCCCCCTTCTTTGAAAAAGAAAGAAATTGGGTTTACAACATTATGGACAAAACAACTCTTATTCCCTTTTGAGGAATCGGTTTATGGAATCTGGAGAGTCGCCACCTAATTATTATAGTGCATTAGGACACTTTAAAAGAAAATAAGAAGATTTTGAAAGAAAACCAGAGTTCGGGTAAGGGCTTGAGATTATCTCGAGGGGAAGGTGTTAGGCACCCCTCAAGATCCACTAGTGTGGTTCCCGGCCATGCTTTAATTGTGACTTTAAAAGAAAGGGAACACGTAAGGTTTGCACATAGCAATTACAGATAAGTTTGAAAGTTTAAGGAAAAAATGACATAAATGATAAAAAAAGAAGGATTAATTGGAAGGAAACATAATTTAAGAAAAACATTATACACAAATAAAGAAAAGGAAAGGGGTCCGAGGTTTAAATATTATATGGATCACATCAATAAAATACCCAGCAATCACTCCTCAAAAGAGGGGTCACACGAGATATTAGCGCACCGGTCATCATATCCATATTCTACCCATCCCACCCCGTTAAGGTATTTAAACGTGTGGATTGGTCACGAGTGATTATTACGTGCTATTACCCGTCCGGTCCTATAAGTCCTAGTGGGTGTTTTAGGACCAGTATTCCTATAAGGTGAGGATTAGGTTGAACCCTTATGTTTAAAGGCAAAAATACTAAGCGACATACAAAAACAAGTAGGACTTCATATAAGGGATCATGTAAAGGCGTGTAAAAGGCTCAAATACCCCTCCACGAATAGACATACAATTATCACGCCTCAATCACATTTAAGGTCTAAGGGAGTGAGAGTTTAAAATCTGGAATATTCGAAAATAGATTAGCATAGAAGCTGAAAGTTTGGGCAGAATTTGGCAGGAGAGTTGGAAAAACGGAAGGTTAAGCAGTAAAATACGTATCATTTAGGAATAGAAGAAAACATCTTTTTTCAAACACAGTTAAGACCATATACATATGCAGTACCCTGCGAACAGGAGAACAGTTTTCGGCAGGTAGGGTAGAAAACGTATAGCACCAGAGAAAGAGGAGTAAATACATTAGTATTAAACACATTCACGGAAGACGTTTAAAAGCACAGTACTCTGCTCTTTTTTTTTAAAAAAAATAGTAGTTTAGCTTCAGACTGAAAAATAACATATAGCGGGACGTAAAAGTTATTCCGGATTGCAACAAGAAAGAGAGAATACTGAATATATTAGTGTCAAAAATATAGCCTTTGAAAATTACAGAGGTCGTAATAAGTTTTTAGGGAAAACAGTAATCCAGTCTTGGACAGGAAAAGTAACTTGGTTGAAAACATATAGGTGAAAAAGTAAGACAGGAATTTAGTCGTCAATCCAAACCGACTTCAGGGAGGCAAACAAGTTTGGGCAATTTAAAGGGGTTGAATGTCTTAGACTTAAGACGATTAATCAATTTTATCTGGCCTAAGGCTTGCCTAGGCGTTATAACAGAAAGCGGACATGCACATCGTTTTCCAATTTTAGAGAAAATCTGTTAACCAGCCTTATGTGATTGAATAACTAATGAGATGGTCAAAACATTGCAAGTGGACTCCTAATTGCATGATATCTAATGCACGTAATAGTCCTAAGACATGATATCTAAATGTAGTAGTAGAACTTTTAATTGTCAATTGATTATGGTTATGAAAAATAACAGACTGAAAGCAAAGGAACTTAGGAGCAGGATTTCTATATGTAGAATGCATGCCTTATACATGATTTCTATTGCATGAATGGGTAAGTAAAATCCTATAGACATGTTCTCTACCCGTACCTTTAACTAAACATGCATAACCCTCCCCAATTTCACTATAAAACCCCATTGTTCTTTACAAGTTTTTACATATCAATTAATTAAATTATAGTAGTGAAGAGTAAAACAAGAAGTTATTCTATAGGGAGCCTTCAGCCAGGCCCAAATCTCCAACCTCACTTCTTTAGAGTTTCACAGCGTTTACCAAGGGTTTGGGTGCGGAAAAGCTCCATGAGGGCCCATTGGGGCCCTTGGCCAATACCAGGCACCCAAAACAAATTAACAAGACAAGTGCAAGTGGAATTACCAGCCTTGGGCATCAAAGTTCAGTGGGTACTCAAGGTACCCAAAGCAATGCTTACACTAATGGGGTAGAACCTAAGTTCTAGGAGTAGTGAGATTGTGATAGTATATAAAGAAGTTGAGTTGAAAACCATTCAAAGAGGATTCACATGAAAAACAGTTTTGAGAGAAAAGTAATCAATTGAGTTTGAAAACAGTTAATATGGAACCAGTTTTGAAAGCAAAGAGTCACACAATAATTAGGAAATACCAACAGGGGAGTGGGAAAGGGAGCAAATAACTCACAAGCAAGAGCACGGTTACATATACACAGAACACCAAAGAGAAGTACTTCAGAATAATCAAGCATGTTTCAAACAAAGGGGTCAGGGTCTTAACAACATTAGATTGACAGAGTCAACACATCAGGAAAAGGTTCAGGGTTACTTAATAGCTAAAAGGGTCTTGAAAACATGCTAATAGTGTTCTGGGGTTAGGGGTAAGGAGAAACATGCAGGAAACAAGCAAAGGCATGCCAGACTATATTAATCAACACAAAGGCATGCTAATTGCAGTAAGACCAACAAAACCATAAGTAGAAGCATGCAAGAAACAAAAGGAAGTGTAACACAAATAGAAACATATTGCTTTTGGGGCTGTAAATCAAATAGGAGACATACCCGTTGAAGGTAATGTAATGCAGGGTAGTGGTGAGTTATACTATGCAAGATGGTGTGCAGAGAGAGCAGTAGTATAGAGAAGCAACAACTATAGCAAAAGTGAGCAGCAATAGCAGAAGTGAGCAGCAATAGAAGTGAGCAGCAGTATAGAGAGCAATGGAAGTGAGCAACAATATAATAGAACAGTGAAAGAGTCTAAAACTCAGCCTGAGATGTGAGAGAGATTGTGTGGAAACAAAGGGAGCACCAAATATGTTTGTCTGAAAGAGAGAAAGAATTTAGAATAATGAGTTTTTTTTCGTGTCTGTGTGTGAAGAGAAGAGGAGTACTGAATATTTTGTGTAAGATAGAGTTTAGAAATAATTCTATTCGTGTCTGTGTGTGTTAAGTGAGAAAAGAAGAGTAATACTTATAGTTTTTGAAAACAGTAGAGAATATGGCATAATTATAGAAGCAACACCCAATTGAATCAATCACAGGTCATAATTTCCTTAGATCAGGGACTCATGATTAGAATAGGAGTATAGATTATCAGGAAAGAATCAATCAGTCGATTAATAAGCATGCAACATGTAATAAAGGCCAAGTACATAATGCTCCAAATAAGGAAAATATATGCTGAGCATTCGAATAACATGTTTAAGTACACAAATATGGTAAAATATAAATCAACTCTTAAAATCAGTCAAAGAATCACGGACAAGACCAAAATTTGAGGGAATCAGTACCAAGTATAGAAAGCAACTCCCAAGTAAGGAAACAATTTGAAAAATAATTGTAAGAACCCTTAAGGAAAACACATACAAATCAGGGATTCAAAGAGATGCTCGGAATTAACAGAATATTCAATAAAGAGAAGCATTTAAACTTATTTAAACGCAATAGTCACAAAGCTAAGAACCCTAAGTAAGAAATCACATAAAAATTGGAGAGTCGGAACCCTAGCAAAGGTCTAAAGCATGGAACTCAGAAACAAACAGGTTTACAATATAATCAAACACATAATCAAAGGAATAATCACATAACACTCAAAGAAACAGAAGGCATGGTGATTTTGAAAGGGGGTCGGAAACCCTAGTTTTGAAAAGAGGAACAAGAACGTTTAAAAACTTGAACTAATTGAAGGTATCGAGTAATAAGTTGTGTAGAACACAAAGATTAAACCAGAAATCGTTTAAAAAGACATGGATTAAGAGATTTAGACAAAAATTAGGGTTTTCAATAAAATCAGTGAGATGAGAAACCTGGTTGTGAAACTTGCTAATAACGACATTTAAAGCATCATCGGACCAAAACCAATCGGAGAAAGGCTGGAGATAGCCAAGCGAGGTTTCCAGGGATCGCCTTTCATGGTGGAAGCATTCGGGGCTTCAAACCTTGGAGAGAAATGACGAGATAAGGTCCCATGGCGATTAGAGGTCGAGAGAAGTGAGGATGGAGTTAGCCGTAGAGGCGATGAGTCCCATCGGAGAAGAACCAGAAGGTTCTAGAGAGAAGGAGGAGATGAAGAGCCTAAGAGAGAGACCGATCTCTTTGGAAATGAGGGGTCAAGGGTGGGGGTCGTTTGATTTAATTTAGGTAATATAATCTGGGCCGTTGATCTCATTTGATCAATGGCTCAGATTGAATCAAGGCTGGGTCGGGCTAATGGGTTAGGTCCAAATTGGAATGTGGGTTGGCTTAATTGGGTTTAAAATTGGGGTGAATTGAGGCTAAAATTGAAATAGAAACGGGCTAGTTCTTAAATAGCCACTTTCTCACCTTTTTAATTAATTAAAATAGTTAAAAATAATTTAAAAACAAATTAGAAACACTGAACTAGTTAATAATATATAAACAATAATCTAAAAATATTAGGAATAATTTTACAATCACAAAATAGAATTAATTACAAAATAGGCTATAATTGAAGTTATATACAATTTGGCTTAAAAATGCCAAATAAATTTGTGAAAATATGAAGAAAAAAAATCATATTAATTATGTTTTGATATAAATATGAGGATAAAATAAGTTATTCACCAAAACGATAATTTTTGGGAATAATTTTAGGATTTTTGTGGTATTAAAATAGGCGATAAATTGGTTTTAAAAATCGTTAAAATA
>MU773921.1:0-31965 GCA_026770625.1 Nicotiana glauca
GTGAATTCAGGAGCCCGCTTGGAGAACAGAGGTCTAATTGTTAAAGTTGTGAAGTCAGGAGCCCGCCTGGAGAATGGAGGTGTAATTTTAAAGTTTTGAAGTCAGGAGCCCGCCTGGAGAACAGAGGTGTAATTGTTAAAGTATTGAAGTCAGGAGCCCCCCTGGAGAACAGTAGTGTAATTTTAAATTTTTGAAGTCAGGAGCGTGCCTGGAGAACAGAGGTGTAATTGTTAAAGTTCTGAAGTCAGGAGCCCGCCTGAAAAACATAGGTGTAATTTTAAAGTTTTGAAGTTAGAAGCCCGCCTGGAGAACATAGGTGTAATTGTTGAAGTTGTGATGTCAGGAGCTCGCCTGGAGGACAGAGGTGTAATTTTAAAGTTTTGAAGTCAGGAGCCGCCTGGAGAACATAGGTGTACTTTTTAAAGTTTTAAAGTCAGGAGCCCTCCTGGAGAACAGAGGTATAATTGTTAAGTTGTGGAAGTCGGGAGCCCGCCTGGAGAACAGAGATCTAATTGTTAAAATTGTGAATTCAGGATCCCGCCCTGGGAACAGAGGTGTAATTGTTAAAGTTATGAAGTCAGGAGCCCGTCTGGAGAATAGAGGTATAAATTCTAAGGTTGTGAAGTCAGGAGCCCGCCTGGACAACTGAGGTGTAATTTTTAAAATTGTGAATTCAGGAGCCCGCTTGGAGAACAGAGGTCTAATTGTTAAAGTTGTGAAGTCAGGAGCCCGCCTGGAGAATAGAGGTATAATTTTAAAGTTTTGAAGTCAGGAGCCCGCCTGGAGAACAGAGGTGTAATTCTTAAAGTATTGAAGTCAGGAGCCCCCCTGGAGAACAGTGGTGTAATTTTAAATTTTTGAAGTCATGAGCTTGCCTGGAGAACAGAGATGTAATTGTTAAAGTTCTGAAGTCAGGAGCCCGCCTGGAGAACAGAGGTGTAATTTTAAAATTTTGAAGTTAGAAGCCTGCCTGGAGAACATAGGTGTAATTGTTAAAGTTGTGAAGTCAGGAGCTCACCTGGAGAACAGAGGTGTAATTTTAAAGTTTTGAAGTCAGGAGCTTCCTGGAGAACATAGGTGTACTTTTTAAAGTTTTAAAGTCAGGAGCCCGCCTGGAGAACAGAGGTATAATTGTTAAGTTGTGGAATCGGGAGCCCGCCTGGAGAACAGAGGTGTGATTATTAAAGTAGAGAAGTTAGGAGCCCGCCTGGAGAACAATGGTGTAATTGTTAAAGTAATGAACTCAGGAGCATGCCTGGAGTACAGAAGTGTAATTTTAAAGTTTTGAAGTCAGGAACCTGCCGGGAGAACAGAGGTTTAATTGTTAAAATTGTGAAGTCAGGAACCCGCCTGGAGAACAGAGGTTTAATTGTTAGAATTGTGAAATCAGGAGCCCGCATGGAGAACAGAGGTGTAATTGTTAAAATTGTGAAGTCAGGAGCCCGCTTGGGGAAAAGAGGTGTAATTGTTAAAGTTGTGAAGTTAGGAGTCCGTCTGGAGAACAGAGGTGTAATGGTTAAGGTTGTAAAGTTAGGAGCCCGCCTGGAGAACAGAGGTGTAATTTTTAAAGTAGTGAAGTCAGGAGCCCGCCTATAGAACAGAGGTGTAATAGTTATGGTTGTGAAGTCAGGAGCCCGCCTGGAGAATAGAGGTGTAATGGTTAAAGTTGTGAAGTTAGGAGCCCGCCTGGAGAACAGAGGTGTAATGGTTAAAGTTGTGAAGTCAGGAGCCCTTCTGTAGAACAGAGTTGTAATTTTTAAAGTAGTAAAGTTAGGAGCCCGCCTGGAGAACAGAGATGTAATGGTTAAAGTTGTAAAGTCTGGAGCCCGCCTGGAGAACAGAGGTGTAATTGTAAAAGTTGTAAAGTCAGGAGCCCGCCTGGAGAACAGAGGTGTAATGGTTAAGGTTATGAATTTAGGAGCCCGTCTGGAGAACAGAGAAGTAATGGTTAAAGTTGTGAAGTCAGGAGGCCTCCTGGAGAAAAGAGGTGTAATTTTTAAAGTAGTGAAGTCAGGATCCCGCCTGGAGAACAAAGGTGTAATGGTTAATGTTGTGAAGTCAGGAGCCAGCCTAGTGAACAGAGTTATAATAGATAAAGTTGTGAAGTTAGGAGCCCGCCTGGAGAACAGAGGTGTAATTTTAAAGTTTTGAAGTCAGGAGCCCGCCTGGAGAACAGAGATGTAACTTTTAAAGTTGTGAAGTCAGAAGCCCGCCTGGAGAATAGAGATTTAATTGTTAAAATTGTTAATTCAGGAGCCCGCCTGGAGAACATAGGTGTAATTGTTAAATTAGTGAAGTTAGGAGCCCGCCTAGAGAACAGAGGTGTAATTTTAATGTTTTGAAGTCAGGAGCCCGCCTGGAGAACAGAGGTGTAACTGTTAAAGTTGTGAAGTCAGGAGCCCGCCTTACAGAGATCTAATTATTAAAATTGTGAATTCAAGAGCCCGCCCTGGGAGCGGAGGTGTAATTGTTAAAGTTGTGAAGTCAGGAGCCCGCCTGGAGAATAGAGGTGTAAATTCTAAGGTTGTGAAGTCAGGAGCCCGCCTGGACAACTAGGGTGTAATTTTTAAAATTGTGAATTCAGGAGCCCGCTTGGAGAACAGAGGTCTAATTGTTAAAGTTGTGAAGTCAGAAGCCCGCCTGGAGAATAGAGGTGTAATTTTAACGTTTTGAAGTCAGGAGCCCGCCTGGAAAACAGAGGTGTAATTGTTAAAGTATTGAAGTCAGGAGCTCCCCTGGAGAACAGTGGTGTAATTTTAAATTTTTGAAGTCAGGAGCCCGCCTGGAGAACAGAGGTGTAATTGTTAAAGTTCTGAAGTCAGGAGCCCGCCTGGAGAACAGAGGTGTAATTTTAAAGTTTTGAAGTTAGAAGCCCGCCTGGAGAACATAGGTGTAATTGTTAAAGTTGTGATGTCAGGAGCTCGCCTGGAGGACAGAGGTGTAATTTTAAAGTTTTGAAGTCAGGAGCCGCCTGGAGAACATATGTGTACTTTTTAAAGTTTTAAAGTTAGGAGCCCTCCTGGAGAACAGAGCTATAATTGTTAAGTTGTGGAAGTCAGGAACCCGCGTGGAGAACAGAGGTGTGAATGTTAAAGTAGAGAAGTCAGGAGCCCGCCTGGAAAACAGTGGTGTAATTCTTAAAGTAGTGAACTCAGGATCCCGCCTGGAGAACAGAGGTATAATTTTAAAGTTTTAAAGTCAGGAGCCTGCCGGGAGAACAGAGGTGTAATTGCTAAAATTGTGAAGTCAGGAGCACGCCTGGAGAACAGATGTGTAATTGTTAGAATTGTGAAGTCAGGAGCCCGCATGGAGAATAGAGGTGTAATTGTTAAAATTGTAAAGTCAGGAGCCCGCTTGGGGAACAGAGGTGTAATTGTTAAAGTTGTGAAGTTAGGAGTCCGTCTGGAGAAACGAGGTGTAATGGTTAAGGTTGTAAAGTTAGGAGCCCGCCTGGAGAACAGAGGTGTAATTTTTAAAGTAGTGAAGTCAGGAGACCGCCTGGAGAACAGAGGTGTAATAGTTATGGTTGTGAAGTCAGGAGCCCGCCTAGAGAACAGAGGTGTAATGGTTAAAGTTGTGAAGTCAGGAGCCCGCCTGGAGAACAGAGGTGTAACGGTTAAAGTTATGAAGTCAGGAGCCCGCCTGGAGAACAGAGGTGTTATTTTATAGTTTTGAAGTCAGGAGCCTGCCGGGAGAACATAGGTGTAATTGTTAAAGTTGTGAAGTCAGGAGCCCGCCTGGAGAACAGAGGTGTAATTGTTAAAATTGTGAAGTCAGGAGCCCGCCTGGAGAACAGAGGTGTAATTGTTAAAATTGTGAAGTCAGGAGCCCGCATGGAGAATAGAGGTGTAAATGTTAAAATTGTGAAGTCAGGAGCCCGCTTGGGTAACAGAGGTGTAATTGTTAAAGTTGTGAAGTTACGAGTCCGCCTGGAGAACAGAGGTGTAATGGTTAAGGTTGTAAAGTTAGGAGCCCTCCTGGAGAACAGAGGTGTAATTTTTAAAGTACTGAAGTCAGGAGCCCGCCTGGAGAACAGAGGTGTAATAGTTATGGTTGTGAAGTCAGGAGCCCGGCTGGAGAACAGAGGTGTAATGGTTAAAGTTGTGAAGTCAGGAGCCCGCCTGGAGAACAGAGGTGTAATTGTTAAGGTTTTGAAGTTAGGAGCCCGTCTGGAGAATAGAGAAGTAATGGTTAAAGTTGTGAAGTCAGGAGGCCTCCTGGAGAAAAGAGGTGTAATTTTTAAAGTAGTAAAGTCCGGATCCCGCCTGGAGAACAGAGGTGTAATGGTTAATGTTGTGATGTTAGGAGCCATCCTGGAGAACAAAGGTGTAATAGTTAAAGTTGTGAAGTTAGGAGCCCGCCTGGAGAACAGATGTGTAATTTTAAAGTTTTGAAGTCAGAAGCCCGCCTGGAGAACAGAGATGTAACTTTTAAAGTTGTGAAGTCAGAAGCCCGCCTGGAGAACAGAGTTGTAATTGTTAAAATTGTGAATTTAGGAGCCCGCCTGGAGAACAGAGGTGTAATTGTTAAAGTTGTAAAGTTAGGAAACCGCCTGGAGAACAGAGGTGTAATTTTAAAGTTTTGAAGTCAGGAGCCCGCCTGAAAACAGAGGTGTAACTGTTAAAGTTGTGAAGTTAGGAGCCCGTCTGGAGAGCAGAGATCTAATTGTTTAAATTGTGAATTCAGGAGCCCGCCTAGAGAACGAAGGTTTAATTGTTAAAGTTGTGAAGTCATGAGCCCGCCTGGAGAACAGAGGTGTAATTGTTAAGGTTGCGAAGTCGGGAGCCCGCCTGGAGAACTGAGGTGTAATTTTTAAAATTGTGAATTCAGGAGCCCGCTTGGAGAACAGAGATGTAATTGTTAAAGTTGTGAAGTCAGGAGCCCGCCTGGAGAACAGAGGTGTAATTTTAAAGTTTTGAAGTCAGGAGCCAGCCTGGAGAACAAAGGTGTAATTGTTAAAGTATTGAAGTCAGGAGCCCGCCTGGAGAACAGTGGTGTAATTTTAAAGTTTTGAAGTCAGGAGCCCGCATGGAGAACAGAGGTGTAATTATTAAAATTGTGAAGTCAGGAGCCCGCCTGGAGAATAGAGGTGTAATTGTTAAAATTGTGAAGTCAGGAGCCCGCTTGGAGAATAGAGGTGTACTTTTTAAAATTGTGAAGTCAGGAGCCAGCTTGGAGAACAGAGGTGTAATTGTTAAAGTTGTGAAGTCAGGTGCCCGCCTGGAGAACAGAGGTGTAGTTCTAAAGTTTTGAAGTCAGGATCCCCCCTGGAGAACAGAGATGTAATTGTTAAAGTATTGAAGTCAGGAGCCCGCCTGGAGAACAGAGGAGTAATTTTAAATTTTTAAAGTTAGAAGCACGCCTGCAGAACAGAGGTGTAATTGTTAAAATTGTGAAGTCAAGAGCCCGCCTGGATAACAGAGGTGTAATTTCCAAGTTTTGAAGTCAGGAGCCCGCATGGAGAACAGAAGTGTACTTTTTAAAGGTTTGAAGTCAGGAGCCCGCTTGGAGAACAGAGGTGTAATTGCTAAAATTGTGAAGTCAGGAGCCCGCCTGGAGAACAGATGTGTAATGGTTAGAATTGTGAAGTCAGGAGCCCGCATGGAGAATAGAGGTGTAATTGTTAAAATTGTGAAGTCAGGAGCCCGCTTGGGGAACAGAGGTGTAATTGTTAAAGTTGTGAAGTTAGGAGTCCGTCTGGAGAATAGAGGTGTAATGGTTAAGGTTGTAAAGTTAGGAGCCCGCCCGGAGAACAGAGGTGTAATTTTTAAAGTAGTGAAGTCAGGAGCCCGCCTGGAGAACAGATGTGTAATAGTTATGGTTGTAAAGTCAGGAACCCGCCTGGAGAACAGAGGTGTAATAGTTAAAGTTGTGAAGTTAGGAGCCCACCTGGAGAACAGAGGTGTAACGGTTAAAGTTATGAAGTCAGGAGCCCGCCTCGAGAACAGAGGTGTTATTTTAAAGTTTTGAAGTCAGGAGCCTGCCGGGAGAACAGAGGTGTAATTGTTAAAGTTGTGAAGTCAGGACCCGCCTGGAGAATAGAGGTGTAATTGTTAAAATTGTAAAGTCAGGAGCCCGCATGGAGAATAAAGGTGTAATTGTTAAAATTGTGAAGTCAGGAGCCCGCTTGGGGAACAGAGGTGTAATTGTTGAAGTTGTGAAGTTAGGAGTCCGCCTGGAGAACAGAGGTGTAATGGTTAAGGTTGTAAAGTTAGGAGCTCGCCTGGAGAACAGAGGTGTACTTTTTAAAGTAGTGAAGTCAGGAGCCCGCCTGGAGAACAGAGGTGTAATAGTTATGGTTGTGAAGTCAGGAGCCCGGCTGGAGAACAGAGGTGTAATGGTTAAAGTTGTGAAGTCAGGAGCCCGCCTGGAGAACAGAGGTGTAATGGTTAAAGTTTTTAAGTCAGGAGCTCGTCTGGAGAAAAGAGTTGTAATTTTAAAGTAGTGAAGTCCGGAGCCCGCTTGGAAAACAGAAATGTAATGGTTAAAGTTATAAAGTCCGGAGCCCGCCTGGAGAACAGAGATGTAATGGTTAAGGTTGTGAAGTCAGGAGCCCCTCTGGAGAATAGAGATGTAATGGTTAACGTTGTGAAGTCAGGAGGCCGCGTGGAGAACAGAGGTGTAATTTTTAAAGTAGTAAAGTCAGGATCCCGCCTGGAGAACAAAGGTGTAATGGTTAATGTTGTGATATTAGGAGCCAGCCTGGAGAACAAAGGTGTAATAGTTAAAGTTGTGAAGTTAGGAGCCCGCCTGGAGAACAGAGGTGTAATTTTAAAGTTTTGAAGTCAGGAGCCCGCCTGGAGAACAGAGGTGTAATTGTTAAAGTTGTAAAGTTAGGAAACCGCCTGGAGAACAGAGGTGTAATTTTAAAGTTTTGGAGTCAGGAGCCCGCCTGAAAATAGAGGTGTAACTGTTAAAGTTGTGAAGTCAGGAGCCCGTCTGGAGAGCAGAGATCTAATTGTTAAAATTGTGAATTCAGGAGCCCGCCTAGAGAACGAAGGTGTAATTGTTAAAGTTGTGAAGTCTTGAGCCCGCCTGGAGAACAGAGGTGTAATTGTTAAGGTTGCGAAGTCGGGAGCCCGCCTGGAGAACTGAGGTGTAATTTTTAAAATTGTGAATTCAGGAGCCCGCTTGGAGAACAGAGATGTAATTGTTAAAGTTGTGAAGTCAGGAGCGCGCCTGGAGAACAGAGGTGTAATTTTAAAGTTTTGAAGTCAGGAGCCCGCCTGGAGAACAAAGGTGTAATTGTTAAAGTATTGAAGTCAGGAGCCCGCCTGGAGAACAGTGGTGTAATTTTAAAGTTTTAAAGTCAGGAGCCCGCCTGGAGAACAGAGATGTAATTATTAAAATTGTGAAGTCAGGAGCCCGCCTGGAGAATAGAGGTGTAATTGTTAAAATTGTGAAGTCAGGAGCCCGCCTGGAGAATAGAGGTGTAATTGTTAAAATTGTGAAGTCAGGAGCCCGCCTGGAGAATAGAGGTGTAATTTTCAAAATTGTGAAGTCAGGAGCCTGCTTGGAGAACAGAGGTGTAATTGTTAAAGTTGTGAAGTCAGGTGCCCGCCTAGAGAACAGAGGTGTAGTTTTAAAGTTTTGAAGTCAGGAGCCCCCTGGAGAACAGAGATGTAATTGTTAAAGTATTGAAGTCAGGAGCCCGCCTGGAGAACAGAGGAGTAATTTTAAATTTTTAAAGTTAGAAGCCCGCCTGCAGAACAGAGGTGTAATTGTTAAAATTGTGAAGTCAGGAGCCCGCCTGGAGAACAGAGGGGTAATTTTAAATTTTTAAAGTTAGAAGCCCGCCTGCAGAACAGAGGTGTAATTGTTAAAATTGTGAAGTCAGGAGCCCGCCTGGAGAACAGAGGTGTAATTTTAAAGTTTTGAAGTCAGGAGCCCCCTGGAGAACAGAGATGTAATTGTTAAAGTATTGAAGTCAGGAGCCCGCCTGGAGAACAGAGGAGTAATTTTAAATTTTTAAAGTTAGAAGCCCGCCTGCAGAACAGAGGTGTAATTGTTAAAATTGTGAAGTCAGGAGCCCGCATGGAGAACAGAGGTGTACTTTTTAAAGTTTTGAAGTCAGGAGCCCGCATGGAGAGCAGAGATGTACTTTTTAAAGTTTTGAAGTCAGGAGCCCGCCTGGAGAACATAGGTATAATTGTTAAAATTTTGAAGTTGGGAGCTCGCCTAGAGAACAGAGGTGTAATTGTTAAAGTAATGAAGTCAGGAGCCCGCCTGGAGAACAGAGGTGTAATTGTTAAATTAGTGAAGTCAGGAGCCCGCTTGGAGAACAGAAGTGTAATTGTTAAAGTGGTGAAGTCAGGTACCTGCCTGGAGAATAGAGGTGTAATTTTAAAGTTTTGAAGTCAGGAGCCCGCCTGGAGAACATAGGTGTAATTTTAAAGTTTTGAAGTCAGGAGCCCGCCTGGATAACAAAGGTGTAATTGTTAGAATTGTGAAGTTAGGAGCCCTCCTGGAGAAGAGAGGTGTAATTGTTAAAGTTATGAAGCCAAGAGCCCGCTTGGAGAACATAAGTGTAATTGTTAAAGTTGTGAAGTCAGGAGCCCGCCTGGAGAACAGAGGTGTAATTGTTAAAGTTGTGAGGTCAGGAGCCCGCCTGGAGAACGGAGGTGTAATTTTTAAAATTGTGTAGTCAGGAGCCCGCTTGAAGAACAGAGGTGTAACAAAAGAGTATCTCTCAAGTTCGAAGTTAGGAACCCAACTTGTATAACAGAGGATCAGCTCAGGGTTTTGAAGTCAGGAACTTGCTTGGAGAGCGGAGGAATACAATCCAAGTCAATATATCAGTGTAAGGCAGCAACAAAGGAATTGCTATACGAGAATACAAGACAATAAGACAACAAGAAACACAAGAGCAAGTTTGAAGGTCCAGATAGGATGTAGTAATTCATAGACTATAGTCTAGTTTAGCTTCTTTATTTTTCTTGTAGCACAGTGTAATAAGGGGTCAGTAAGTAACAGCAGCAGCAGCAACAGTAAACACAGCTTCTTGGTAGTCCCAGCTACCAAAACTTCCTGAACTACATTGACCTGATTCCTTTTAAGGGAAGGATATGTAGGAGACCTTTGAAGCAGAGGTTCGGTCAAATCATTCAAAAAATGCTTCACATGGAATAGTCAAACGGGCAAAAATTGCTCGTATCTGCTCACTTTATCTTTGCACGAAAACTCTTCGTGTTTACGGGCAAAGAGGGGCAGCTATGAGCACATGATTTTTGCCTATACGAATCATTCCCATAAAATTCAAAATAAAAACAATTTTCCTTTGTGTGTTGCTTAGAGAATTTTCTTGGTCTCCCGCAAAGTTAACCACTCGTTAGTTGCTTTAGGCGCGTTATTTAATAATTTTACCTTCTTAAACTCGGGTGCACATTTATATGGCCCAAATCCAAATCTCAACGATGTTAAGATATGTCAAAAAACACGGGTGCATTTATGTGACATGGTTTAAGACGTGTTTTAATAACGTTGCAATTTTCTCCAAAAAATGAATAGAAAGCGGTTGAAAGTTACAATTTGCACATAGGTTCATTATTCTTTAAAATCAGATAATTCAAGCCGAATATGACAGTTGAGCGACTGTGCTAGAACTACGGAACCCGGGAATGCCTAACACATTCTCCCGGGTTAACAGAATTCCTTACTCGGATTTCTGGTTCGCAAACTATTAAACAGAGTCAATAATCTCCTCGATTCGGGATTCAACTGGTGACTTGGGATTCCATAAATCTCCCAGGTGGCGACTCTGAATTTCTTAATAATAAATCATGTTTTGATTGTCCTTTAATTGGAAAACTCCTTTACACCTCTCGGGGGTGTAGTAGAAAAAGGAGGTGTGACAGCTCTGGCGACTCTGCTGGGGATGGAAGAAAGTAGAAGATGAGGTGATTAGTTAGCAGCAACAATAGCAGTAGCAGGACATGAATCAACAGCAATAATGGACAAATCCAGATTCGATTCGAAAAACCCGATAAAGTCAAACTTAAACTGATGAAACAATAAAACTGATACTCTTTTCAGTATGGTGAATGTATTACTCTATTTCTCTCTATGTATTCCTTGTGTATTTTCAAGCTGAAAGTTACTTAAACTCAATCTCTAGCTTCAGAGTGTCTAAGCTCTTTTGACTCAATCTCTATGTGTTTCTTTTTAACTCTCTAGAGAAATTTTGGATCTCTAGCCTTGAGAGAAAGAGAGCTAGACATTCAGATACAGACTGAGAGAAAGGGGATACCCTGAGGGACACCATTAGACTCCTTTTAGACTCCTTTGTGAAGCCGGATGGCCTTTTGGTTCCCGGTACATAGCCCCCTCCTCGACTCAAGTTGTCCGCTTGGGTACACAGTCTAGAACATATACCCAGGTTTTGAACCTAGAATAACTCAGCCCTCTACCAGATCCCTAGTAGGAATGCTTATCTGCATCATGTGCATTTTGACTTAGGGCACTCAACGCAGGGGTTGGGTACACAGTCTAGATAATGCATGTCAGAGGCAATACTCCGATTTTAAGCAAGAAGAATGGAAAATGAGAGAGTCTTATTTAGTGAAAACTCGCAAGCGCACTATAAGGCGACGTAAGCTGAGAGAAGTCCAAAAATGAGAAAGTCTAGTTAGTGAAAACCTGTAAGGGCACTATAAGGCGATGTAATCTGAGTTAAGTCCAAAAATGAGAGAGTCTTATTGGTGAAAACCTTCACAGGCACCATAAGGCGACAAGGAACTGAGAAAGGAATGAACAAGTTAAGGTTGACGACAGAAATCCGTCGAGGAATCAAGCAGAACAAAGATAGAATTTAGTAGAGAATTGAATTGTGAGAATTTTGAGGCAGGAGCAAGACAACTGGAAATTGATTGAATTGAATAGACTGGGTTGATTAATCCGAAATGTACAACATGATCACTGGGATCGGTAATCCAATTCAGATAAGTCCTTTTTCTTTTCTCAAACGGTCTTCTAAAGGAAGATTTTCTCTTTATTCTTATCTTTTGAAATCATCACATTTCTTTTCTTTTGGATAAAGGATTTTACAATAATAAATTGATTCTAAAGAATAAGAAGGAATTTCAAAGCTTACTACCAATTTCCAACATGGTGCGAAGCGAAGTGTGGCTAGGACAGGCCGACGATGATATGATGAGACGTGAAAGGCGTCATTGGAAATCCAAATGAGGAAATGGTCTAAGATTCCGTGAAAGGAATGGGATCAGATAAGAAAGATTAGAAGTGGAAAGCAACAATGGGGAAGTTTGTGGATAAGGGTTAGTCAGAGGGTCGAAATTCTCGACCGAGTTCAAGGCATTCGGACAAAACCAAGTATGGAAACTAGAGAAGGGAAAAACCATTCCGAGCAGGAATATCACATACAATCACCACACCTTAAACTGACCAATTTTTTCTTTATGTTTGAAACAGGGACAGGAAGTGTTGTTGATAGCGGAGAAACTTTTCCGCAAAAAGAGTGAAATAACCAAACAGCCACCAAACAGGGGCAAAATATTTTCTTTGTAATGGTTAAAGTTGTGAAGTCAGGAGCCCGCCTGGAGAACAGAGGTGTAATTATTAAGGTTGTGAAGTCAGGAGCCCAACTGGAGAACAGAGGTGTAATGGTTAAGGTTGTAAAGTCAGGAGCCCGCCTGGAGAACAGAGGTATAATTTTTAAAGTAGTGAAGTCAGGGGCCCGCCTGGAGAACATAGGTGTAATGGTTAAGGTTGTGAAGTGAGGAGCCCGCCTGAAGAACAGAGGTGTAATGGTTAAAGTTGTGAAGTCAGGAGCCCGCCTGGAGAATAGAGGTGTGATGGTTAAAGTTGTGAAGTCAGGAGCCCACTTGGAGAATAGAGGTGTGATGGTTAAAGTTGTGAAGTCAGGAGCCCACCTGGAGAACAGAGCTGTAATGGTTAAAGTTGTGAAGTCAGGAGCCCGCCTGGAGAACAGAGCTGTAATTGTTAAAGTTGTGAAGTCATGAGCCCACCTGGCGAACAGAGGTGTAATGGTTAAGGTTGTGAAGTCAGGAGCCCGCCTGGAGAACAGAGGTGTAATGGTTAAAGTTGTGAAGTTAGGAGCCCGCCTGGAGAACAGAGGTATAATTTTTAAAGTAGTGAAGTCAGGAGCCCGCCTGGAGAACAGAGGTATAATTTTTAAAGTAGTGAAGTGAGGAGTCCGCTTTGAGAACAGACGTGTAATGGTTAAAGTTTTGAAGTCAGGAGCCCGCCTGGAAAACAGAGGTGTAATGGTTAAAGTTGTGAAGTCAGGAGCCCGCCTGGAGAACAGAGGTGTAATTGTTAAAGTTGTGAAGTCAGGAGTGCGCCTGGAGAACAGAGGTGTAATTTTAAAGTTTTGAAGTCAGGAGCCCACCTGGAGAACAATGGTGTGGTTGTTACAGTGATGAAGTTAGGAGCCCGCTTGGAGAACAGAGGTGTAATTTTAAAATTTTGAAGTCAGGAGCCCGCCTGGAGAACAGAGGTGTAATTGTTAAGGTTGTGAAGTCAGGAGCCCGACTGGAGAACAGAGGTGAAATGGTTAAGGTTGTAAAGTCAAGAGCCCGCTTGGAGAACAGAGGTATAATTTTTAAAGTAGTGAAGTCAGGGGCCCGCCTGGAGAACAGAGGTGTAATGGTTAAGGTTGTGAAGTCAGGAGCCCGCCTGGAAAACATAGGTGTAATTGTTAAATTAGTGAAGTCAGGAACTCGCCTGGAGAACAGAGGTGTATTCAGGATCCCACCTGGAGAACAGAGGTGTAATTATTAAAATTGTTAAGTCCGGAACCCGCTTGGAGAACAGAGATGTAATTGTTAGAATTACGAAGTCTGGAGCCTGCCTGGAGAACAGAGGTGTAATTGTTAAAATTGTCAAGTCAGGAGCCCGCCTGGACAACAGAGGTGTAATTGTTAAAGTTGTGAAGTCAGGAGCCCGCCTGGAGAACAGAGGTATAATTGTTAAAGTTGTGAAGTCAGGAGCCCGCCTGGAGAATGGAGGTTTAATTTTTAAAATTGTGAAGTCAGGAGCCAGCTTGGAGAAAAGAGGTGTAATTTTTAAGTAAAGAAGTTAGGAGCCCGCCTGGAGAACAAAGGCGTATCTCTCAAGTTCGAAGTCAGGAACCCAACTCGTATAATAGAGGATCAGTGCAAGATTTTGAAGTCAGGAACTCGCCTGGAAAGAGAGGAATACAATCCAAGTCAAGATATCGGTGCAAGGCAGCAACAAAGGAATTGCTATAAGAGAATACAAGACAACAAGAAACACAAGAGCAAGTTTGAAGGTCCAGATAGGATTTAGTAATTCATAGACTATAGTCTAGTCTAGCTTCTTTATTTTTCTTATAGCATGGTGTAATAAGGGGTCAGCAAGTACCAGCAGCAGCAACAACAGTAAACACAGGGTCATGGTAGTCCCAACTACCAAAACTTCTTGAACTACATTGACTTGATTCCTTTTAAGCCAAGGATATGTAGATGACCTTTGAAGCAGAGGTTCGGTTAAATCTTTCAAAAAAAGCTTCACACGGAATAGTCAAACGGGCAAAAATTGCTCGTATCCGCTCAGTTTATCTTTGCACGAAAATTCTTCGTGTTTACGGGCAAAGAGGGGTAGCTGTGAGCACGTGATTTTTGCTTATATGAATCATTCCCATAAAATTCAAAATAAAAACAATTTTCCTTTGTGTGCAATTTTGTGAATATTCATGGTTTTCAGTTATTATTTGTATTCGTGCGTGTGCATGTCTATTTGATCAATTAATAAGAAAATACAAAAATAGGTTAAATTTACATTTTTAGGATTTAATTTTATAATTTTAGTTAAATAGAAAATTACTTACAAGTTAAAGGAAAAACATAAAAATAATGCATTTTTGCATTATTGATGTTCAAATTGTGTGATTTTGGTATTTAGTTATTTGTGATAATTATTGTTTAGAGATAATTAGCATTTTTTTAAAGTTAATTTGGTTTTATAATTGTAGGTTTTAATTTTTGACAATATTTGAAACATATATATATAATAGGAAGGAAATAAGTTGGGCCAATGTTAATTAAATCTACAAAGCCCAAATCAAAAATACCAAATACCCGATCAAAACCCACCCTGGTCCAGCCCAGACCCGCCCTTCTACCTGGTCCGTCTCCATACTCCATCAAAACGACGTTGCTTGTGTCCAATTGATCCAAGCCATTAGATCAATTCGATCCAACGGTCGAGATCCCACCCCATTACCCGTTAATCTGACCTGACCCATTCAAACAAGACCAACCCAGCCCCTGGAGTGTCTAAACGACACCATTCTTTTTAAGTGGTTAATCTAGGATGTTGATCTCAGTTGATCTAACGGCCTAGATTCGGTCACCCCTCCCGTATATATATCTCCAAATAGACCCTCGCCTCATTCGAACCCCCCCTCCACCGCCCTGAACCCAGCGGCCTCTTCTTTGATGACCTCCAAATTAACACCCTAGCCTCGCCTCAACCTCCCCATTCCAAATATCCAAACAGCTTCCCTCAAATATCGACCAGGCTTATCGAATCTTAAATCGAAGAAGTCCGGTCGAACCCTAATTTACCTGATTGACCCCAAATTGATACCATACAATCACCGGACTACCCTCACCCCAAATCCTTTACTAGCTTCCCCCGAATCTCACCACAAAGGCTCGAATATCAAATCTAGGGTTTGAACCCTAGAAAGCCCAGACAGACTTCGATTTTTTTGGGCAATAGGCTAAAGAGATAGAGTCGATTAGGTCTCAAAATAACTATACTCGCTTGTTCATGATAGTGAACGAGCGAGTGACATTATTTGGAGACCAAATCGGAAAATTCAAGTCGATAGCTCGAGTTTGGTCAGGCAAGTTTCCTTTTAGATTTCTGTAATTTGGTCATTTCTTCTTCTTCTCCTTCTTTTTATTTTTCTATTCTCTGAGACAACTGGTTAGAATTAATATTAGGTTTGTTGTGAAACTATTAACTTATTTGTTATTCAGTCTTGCAAAACGATTTAGATTTGTTACATTGCTTTAGTTGTTCTGGAGTAGGCATACTGAAATTGTTTGAATTAGGATTTTTCTGTGGTTTTTGTATGTTTGTTGAATGGCCCTAAATAATGTGATGTTACTTAATAGCTCATCTTAAGGAATTTTAGTAATGGGGAAGGGTTAATTAACGGGATTTGTTCAAATTTAGTAGCACAGGGTTTAAAGGATTTAAGAATGAGAGCTTATTAAATGGTTTAAGATAAGTTGTATGCCAACACTGAATGACAGTACACTACTGAATTAATGGGTTAAACTATTAAAAATGGATTAGTAGTGGGGATGACACCCTGTTAAGTACTTTTGTTAGTGGAAAATCAGAAAAGAAGCATGGGTTAATGATAAAAGGGTAAAGGATGCATGTGCTAAGGGAATATACAGGCTGAAAAGTGAAAGGTTTGAATAAAAAAGGGATTGGTTGTAGTCTTTAAATAGACACACACACACATTCTGAAGGAGATAGACATACATTAGGAGATTGAGGTTAAGAGTGATAACTAGATACACACTGAGGGACACAGATTTTAATAGAGAGACAGAAATAGATATAGACATTCAGAAACAAAGAAAAACTTAAGAGAGGGTTTGAGAGTGATATACTCAAAAACCCTAAGACATATGCAGATAAAACTAAGAAAAGAGTCATTTGGAATCCAGAAAAGAGTATATTGAGAAAGGGGTTACTGTTTCATTGATTCTTTTGTCTGAGTTGAGCTGAAGTAGTTGTGGGGTTCATTTGAGGTTTTTCTTTGAAATAGTGGTATTTTTTTTTCTGAAAATACTGGTTGGAATCCTGCAAATAGAACTACTGTCCTATTGGGATTACTGAGTTCATTTACCAAGTTTAGGCTATGCTTGTTGCTGTTATTATTGCTGATCTTTGTTACTGCACTTGTTAACTCTCCATTTCCTATCTTTTCCCATTTCTAGGTACTCATTTCATCTCCCAATGTATGAAAATGGTTAAATGTGAAGAATGGTTCATTTGAATGAAGACTGTGCTAATACAATTGTTTACTCTACTTTTTTTTTTTTTGCATTTTTCTGTTTCTTAGTCTTAAAATTACTTAGCTTAGCCTAATAATTGATTCCTTCTCTTGTTATTCTGGGTATAGATTGCTGTGATGATAATGATGCATGGTGGACTGTGGGGATTATGATGTTTGGATTTGGTTGTTTAGTTCAATTTTTAGTGTTATAAATTGAATTTGTGATACTGGGTATCTGTACGTATAAGTTGTTGGGTGAATTGATAGGTTTCACCATTGGTAGCATGTGTAAACTTGATATTCATATAGCAATTTGCTCGAGTATTAAAAAAATTAAGCCATATATTTCATAAAGTAGGGAAATCATCAGTAATTTAGTTTCTTTTTATATATGTATATATATATATATATATTGTTCATGGTTAAGTGTATTCCAGGTTGTTTCATGCTTAAATATCAGTTTGGATTTTTTTTATAAAAGAGTTAGGATATTATGGGAGTATGAAGCTGATTAAAGTGTATTTGTCAATGTGTTAGCCTGGGTAAACGAATGTTTCAGTGGTCATTCGCCATAGCTTCAATTTTGTGGTCATTCAATTTGAGCCTGGAATTCTGCAAATTTTAAAGTCGTTCGTTCAATGCATCTTTCTGTAATTTGAAAACCTTTCTCCAGCGTTTGTTTGGGCTTAGATTTTCTTATCTCTTACCCATGCGATTTGGGATGTTTTGGTTCGATTTGGTCCAGTTTCAAGCCCAATACCAATGGCCATCGAAGAGCCTCGTGGTTCGTACACATCCTCTTACGGATGGAGCTCTTTTGGGTTTTTTGAATTAAAGTGGTAGTTGATCCATGAATATTACATACAGTAAGTTAGAGACTCTTTTCTAAAATAGGCATTAGGATTTTAATAAGGTGTTTTAGATTACTATTAGGTCTTTCATTTCCTTAGTCCAATTAAAATGAATTGAGGTAAGCCATAATTAAATAATTCATGACGAATGGCCCTTTTGAATTAGTTGGAAATACTTTAAGTAGAATAGATTGGGGAAAGCCATGTCAAACAAAAATGACAATTACATGGCCCTCGATTTAATTGACTTTAACGCAACCTTAGAATTCCAGGTGTGCCATTTATCAAATTCTCATCGCCCTCGCAAAGTTACTAACGCGTTAGTTGCTTTAGGCACGTACTTTAATAATCTACCTTTCTAAACTAGGGTGCACATTTATGTGACCCAAATCCAAATCTCAACGATGTCAAAATATGTCAAAAACTACGGGTGCATTTATGTGACGTTGTTCGAGATATATTTTAATAACGTTGTAATTTTCTCTAAAAATGAATAAAAGCGGTTAAAACTAAAATTTGCACATAAGTTCATAATTGTTTAAAATCAAATAATTAAGCCGAATATAACCATTGAGCGACCGTGCTAGAACCACGGAACTCGAGAATGCCTAGCACCTTCTCCCGGGTTAACAGAATTACTTACCCGAATTTTTGGTTCGCAGACTGTAATACAGAGTCAATCCTTTTCCTCGATTCGGGATTTGAACCGGTGACTTGGGACACCATAATCTCCCAAGTGGCGACTCTGAATCTTTAATAATAAATCCCGTTTCGATTGTCACTTTAAGTTGGAAAAATCTCCCTTTATTATACTCCTTCCGAGGGTGTAGTGGGAAAAAAGGAGGTGTGACAGCTCTGGCGGCTCTGCTGGGGATCTTCACATTGTTTAAAGGAATTCTCCCAATTTTTAAGCCGTGAACTTCTTAATTAAAAACTTGTGTAAAAGAGTGATCACTACCTGTTTTAAAAAATCAATGTCCAAATAGGGTCGAAGCTCTGCCGATTTTTTTGGAAAAAGAAAAAACATGAAAATGAAAAAATATGTTTGTTTTCAAAATTAGTTTGTTTTATTCGCCAATGAAAAGAAAGAGAGTCTAGTTTTCAAAAACAGTTTGTTTTATTTACCCGAACTACGTCAGTTTGATTCTCACCGGATGTGAGATACGTAGGCAACCCCCATCGGGTCCAACTTCCCTTTTTTGCAAAAATAACCTAAAAATAACAAAAATTTTATGTTGTCCTAAATATGTTAGGTGACGTTGTCGTTGTCAAAAATAGCCAAATGCTCCCGAAAGGGACGCCGGAAGGCTGATTTTGCATAAACAGCCACCTTTGATCTTTTTCAATTTTTTACCAGCTAGCAGGCACAGCCTTAAATCTTCATTCGGAGATGCTGAAATGCCGTATCTGCAAAACTGGGCTTTCGGTTTTAGAATTAAAAAAAATATATATGGAAAAAAGGGTTCAACTTTTTATTCTTAAGTCACATAGAATAAAATCAGGACTGTTTCACTTAATCACCTTAATAAATGTACAGGATGAGCACAGTCCAAAATGAACCTTTCTCTTTCATAAGCAAGATCCCTTTGGAGTTGCGGCTGTGGTGGAATGATTTAGGTGGAGAAGGGCAAGACGAGGTCAAGATATATTTGGGGGGCCTTCTCAGACTGTTGGAGATTATACCCAGAGGAGACATCATAAGGGCATTGGTCACATGCTGGGACCCGGCATAATGTATTCCACTTTTCAGATTTTGAAGTCACCTCGACCCTAGAAGAAATAGCCGGGTACATTGGGAATGCTGAGCTTCCTTTAAGAAATAAGTATTTGGTTGCTCCGAGAACCATAGTCGTGCACAGATTCTTAGACTTGCTAAAGATAAGCAGAGGGGAACACAACACAGACTTGGCAGCTGGTTTCTGTAATTTATCATTTATATACAACACATATGGTCGTATAGAAGGGTTCAACAAGCTGGAGAATAAAATTTGCAGCAAAGAAAATTGCCTTAAATGGGAAGAGCATAGACGTTTCGCTTTTATAGTGGCTTTCCTGGAGATCCTGGTGTTCCTGAGGAAAGGCGGGAATATCGACATAAAGATAGCAGGGGTGGTCAGCACTTTGCTCACCCAGGCCAAGAGCACACTCGCGCCTATGATAGTAGTTGAGAGCTTTTGTGCTCTCACAATCTGCAAAGCCGAGGGAGACTTCTTTGAAGGATGCAATCTATTGTTGCAAATGTGGATGACCGAACACCTGTTCCACCATCCCCAGTTCATAAGCTATGGGTCAATAGAGAAAACTTGTATAGAGGAATTTCATATAAGGATTAAAGGGATCAGCCTGTCTGAAGGGGTCGCAGGATGGATATCTTACTTTCGGTCCCTCACTGGTAGCCAAGTAGAATGGACGCTGGGATGGTTGCCTGTGGACAAGATCATATACATGCTAGCAACGGGGCCTCACTTCCTTCTGATGGGTCTTAGGAGCATCCATCATTATGCCCCGTATCGGGTTTTGAGATAGCTCAGAAGGTGCTAGATAGTGCCAAAAGACGCAGATCTCAGTATCCAGGTAGTTGAGATTGGACCGGATGGCCAGTTCCCTGAAGCAAATGTTCGCAAAATCTAGAAAGAATGTCAAATCCTAATAGCAAATACTTGTGTACGGGATCGGGCCAAAGGTGAAGTGTCCCCAGGATGCCTTGCTTGGTACAAAAGAGACATTGAGTTCGAGAGGCCAGCCAAAAGGCCCCATATCTAAGATTTTGTCAAATCATCACAGGAACAATGGGACTGGTTGGCTAAATAACGCGAATACAAGGCAACAATAGGCAAACTAGAGAATCAAGCCATGGATCTGCAATTTAAAAAGGATGTTCAAGCTGCTGCGGATGAGGGGGAAAAGAAGAAGCTAATCCAAGAAAATGAGGCCCTTAAAGCTCAGGTCCGAAAAATGAGAATAGCTGTTAGAAAACTAGAAAGGAGTCGGGCTGACCAAAAACTCATATATGAATAGAAAGGGAAAGCCCGCGAATACCAGGAGGACTTGGAGAGATCTGAAGCTAGCTTGGAAAGGATCCGGGCAAATGGGCAAAGGGTGCGAAAGAGCGAGCACATTATATGCACTGATAGAGAGAGATTTAGGGAATACAATGAGTTTAAGAGAAAGAACACATAAGAATACACTAAAAAGATAGACTTGAGAGAAAAAAGAAAAATCATTACTGTTCTATTGAGTCTCATTAGTGACTGGTCTTATTCAAGTTCTGCAGACTATAGTTATACACTTTAAGATTGGAAGTGTATTGATTGAGCCTTGAGATGAGGATAGTGTTCTATTGGAAAGCTTTAGTATTGACTCCTAAGTTGGCAAGGTTAAAACACATTCATTTTCATTCCTTTTCGAGAATAATTTGGATTAATTTGGTTTTGGAAGGAGTGTTGGTTCATTTGGTTAAGTACTGCTATCCTGTTGAGCTTCTCAAGTCGCTATCATCATTCTCCATTACTGAATCTGGGTGGTTTTGTTGTTGCTGTTGATTGCTATAAACCACTGACTACCTTTCCTTTTTATTTCATCTTCCAGGTATCCTCTATAGCCACAGGCAATATGTAAAGATGTGAATCTGCATTTCAAATAGAGATTATCTTGGATACAAGTTGCCATTTCAACTGATTTCTCTGTTTTCTTATTTTTCTTTCATCTTATGATGCATGTAATATTAGACTATATACTTTAGCCTCCTTAATTTGGTTCTGTAAGGGAATAAGCCTGAGATTTAGTAAAAGCATGCCCTGAGTGTTTGGCGATAAAAGCAAAGTTTAGATTGTGGGTTGTTGTGAGTATAAGGGACTTCTATTGATTGAATACTAAGGATGAAAATCACAGGAACTATTTCCGATCATGTTGGTTGACATAGCTATTAGTATAAGTATTAATATTCAGCATCTTTATGTATGCTTCAAATCGTGAAAATGACAGTGTTGTTTCTCTTTTTGGCAAAGAATACCTTTCAAGACCATGTTTCAAACTAGTTATGGGGTTAGTACAAGTTGATTTGTTTTGATTATGCATTATTGTAAAAATTGTTGGTGTAAGATCTATGGTTGAGAGTTGGAAGATGGTTAATGCTCTGTCGTTTAATTCTCACTTCTTCGTAAAGAATCTTAAATGAGAGGTCGCACATGAATTAGGCTGTGAAAGAACATATAATTAGTATCACTTTACATGCTTCTTTTAATAGAGTTAGATGATATGGTCGTCTAAATACGTTGGCATAATATTAAAGCTCAGCAAAGGAACACGGTCTGTTTGAAAATCCCAAGTAACTATCTCTATTAATAATTCGAGTTGTTGGTTTAAATGATAAAATGGGTCGTGTATTGTGTTAATTATTTGAATTTGAATTATCATCCCGATGTTGATTCTCTTGCAATTATTAATCTATAAAGCCTTGAATTGAGCCAATTGAGCCAAAACACAGGCCCAATGATGCTAGGCTCCCTTTTCTGAGAATGCTTTAGATTGGTTTTCACATTTCAGCCCAACTGTGTCCTCTTCTTACTGACAACACAATAACTGAACGGTGGATTATAAATTACTAAGGTTCTCCCGATCCATTCAATGGGGTGTGATGTTTGATCATCATCATTAAGCTTAAAACTTTCACATTACAAATTCTTCGTGCATTTAAAGTAGTTCATTCCTTTTCAATTTAGATTTGAGGTGCGCCATGCCGAACCAAAAATAACAATTGCATATTCCTCCTTTAATTAATCTTATTTACCCTTAGAAATCGAGGTATGCCATTTAGCGAATTTCCATGACCCTCGCAAAGTGCAAATGCGTAGTTACTTTAGGCGCGTATTTAATAAAATTACCTTCCTAAACTCGGATGCACATTTATGTGATCCAAATCCAAATCTCGATGATGCTAAAATATGTTAAAAACTGCGGGAACATTTATGTAACGTGGTTCGAGACATGTTTTAATAACGTCGAAACTCTCTCTAAAATGAATAAAAGCGGTTAAGACCAAAAATTTGCACATAAGTTCATAATTGTTTAGAAATCAGATAATTTAAGCCGAATATGACAGTTAAGCGACCGTGCTAGAACCACGGTACCCGAGAATGCCTAACACCTTCTCCCAGGTTAACAGAATTCCTTATCCGAATATCTGTGTTCGAGGACTGTAATACAGAATCATTCTTTTCCTCTATTCAGGATTTGAACTGGTGACTTGGGACATCATAAAATTATCCCAAGTGGCGACTCTGAATCTTTAAATAAATAAATCTCGTTTCGATTGTCCTTTAATTAGAAAAACTCCCTTTATTTTATACCCCTCTTTCGGGGGTGTAGGTAAAAAGGAGGTGTGACAGCTCTGGTGACTCTGTTGGGGATCACTAACCCAGAACCACTGGTTTAGGGTTAGAAATTCGAGCTTAGAATACTTGTTATATTTGGCTTTATTCACTAATGTGCAAATGTTGTTTTTTTTACCGCTTTGATATTACGTGAATTGTATATATAAACTGTTACGAAACCCCTCTCTTCTTACCTTCGGGGATGTGCTCGCTGGTCGAGACTCCCTATTATGTTAGTGTCATACCTTTAAATAAGAAAAGAGGCTCAGACAAGTTACTAAGCCGGATGATCTTGCGGGTCCCCGGTACGTAGCCCCGTCCTCGACTCGAGTTGTCCGCTCGGGTACACAGTATAGAACAAATACCCAGGTCTTAAACCTAGAATAACTGAGCCTCATGTCGGATCCCTAGTAGGAACGTTTGTTTGCATCATGTGCATTTGACTTTGGAGGCTCAACACAGGGGTTAGGTCTGTCTAGGACAGGTGTACCCAAAATTGAAATAGACCATCCTGATGCATCTTACATAAATCTTGTGCATTTATTTGTTTTGAACTTGCATGTTGAGTGGCTTTTGAATATTTGAAAAAACAAACAGCGGTATGAGGGTAAAAGATAGATAACTACCTGTTTTAAAAAACCAATGTCTAAATAGGCCCGTTAGAGACAATACTTGATGAACTTCAACAAATCTGTCACACTTGTCCTAGACAGACCCAGCCCCTGTGTTGAGTCTCCAAAGTCAAAATGCACATGATGCAAACAAACGTTCCTACTAGGGATCCGGTATGAGGCTTTGTTATACTAGGTTTAAAACCAGGGCGTATTGTTCTAGACCTGGCTTACCCGAGCGGACAACTCAAGCCGAGGGGGGGCTACGTATCGGTAACCAAAAGATCATCCGCCTTTGCAAATTGTCCGAACCTCGTTCAATTTTGGATATGACACTAACAAAAAGAAGTCACGACCAGCGTGCACTCCTCAGAAGAGAGAAGTGAGGGGTTTCATAGCAGTTTATATATATACAGTTCAAATAATATCAAAGAGATAAAAAGCAACATTTAGCACATTAGTTTCAAATATGTAAATAAAAATCAGATAATAAATAAAGTCAATATAACAATTATTCCAAGCTCGAATTTTTAATCCTGAACCCGTGGTTCTGGGTTGATTTCCCCAGCAGAGTCGCTAGAGCTGTCACACCTCCTTTTTACCTACACCCCTGGGAGGGCGTATAATAAAGGAAGTTTTTCCAATTAAAGGACAATCGAAATGAGATTTATTTATTTAAAGATTCAGAGTCACCACTTGGGATAATTTAATGATGTCCCAAGTCACCAGTTCAAATCCCGAATCGAGGAAAAGAATGACTCTGTATTACAGTCCGCGAACAAAGAAATTCGGATAAAGAATTCTATTAACCCGGGAGAAGGTGTTAGGCATTCCCGGGTTCTGTGATTCTAGCACGGTCGCTCAACTGTCATATTCGGCTTAAATTATCTGATTTCTAAATAATTATGAACCTATGTGCAAATTTTTAGTTTTGACCGCTTTTATTCATTTCAGAGAGAGTTTAAATGTTATTAAAACGTGTCTCGAACCACGTTACATAAATGTACCCTTAGTTTTTGACATATTTTAGCATCATCGATATTTAGATTTGGATCACATAAATGTGCATCCGAGTTTAAGGAGGTAATTTTATTAAATACGCGCCTAAAGCAACTGCGCATTTGCACTTTGCGAGGGCCATGGAAATTCACTAAATGGCACACCTCGATTTATAAGGGTAAATAAAATTAATTAAAGGAGGAACATGCAATTTTTATTTTTTGTTCGTCATGGTACACCTCAAGTCTAAATTGAACAGGAATGAACTACTTTAAATGCACGAAGAATTACAAATGTGCAAGTCTTAAGCTTAATGATGATGATCAAACATGACACCCAACTGAATGGATCGGGAGAACCTTAGTAAGTTATAATCCACCGTTCACTTATTGTGTTGTCAATAAGCAGAGGACACAGTTGGCTGAAATGTGAAGCCCAAACTAAAGCATTCTCAGAAAAGAGAGCCTGACATCATTGGGCCTGTGTTTTGGCTCAATTCGAGGCTTTATAGATTAATAATTGCAAGAGAATCAACATTGGGCTGATAATTCAAATTCAAATAATTAACACAATACACGACCCATTTTATCATTTAAACCAACTACTCAAATTATTAACAGAGATAGTTACTTGGGATTTTCAAACAGGCCGTGTTCCTTTGCTGAGCTTTAAGCTTACGCCAATTTATTTAGACGATCATATCATCTAACTCCATTAAAAGAAGCATGTAAAGTGATCCAAATTATAAGTTCTTTCACAGCCTAATTCCTGTGTGACCTCTCATTTAAGATTCTTTACGAAGAAATGAGAATTAAATGACAGAGCATTAACCATCTTCCAGCTCTCAACCACAGATCTTACACCAGGAGTTTTTACAATAATGCATAATCAAAACAAATCAACTTGTACTAACCCCATAACTAGTTTGAAACATGGTCTTGAAAGGTATTCTTTGCCAAAAAGAGAAACAACACTGTCAATTTCACGATTTGAAGCATACATAAAGATGCTGAATATTAATACTTATATTAATAGCTATGTCAACCAACATACTCGGAAATAGTTCCTGTGATTTTCACCTTTAGTATTCAATCAATAGAAGTCTCTTATACTCACAACAAACCAAAACCTAAACTTTTCTTTTATCACCAAACACTCAGGGCGTGCTTATACTAAATCTCAGGCTTTTGCCCTTATAGAACCAAATTAAGGAGACTAAAATATAAAGTCTAATATTACATGCATCATAAGATGAAAGAAAAACAAGAAAACAGAGAAATCGGTTGAAATGGCAACTTGTATCCAAGATACTCTCTATTTGAAATGCAGATTCACAGCTTCACATATTGCCTGTGGCTATAGAGGATACCTGGAAGATGAAATCAAAAGGAAAGGAAGTAAGTGGTTTATAGAAATCAATAGCAGCAACAGAACCATCCAGATTCAACAATGGAGAATGATGATAGCAACTTGAGAAGCTCAACAGGATAGCAGTACTTAACCAAATGAACCAACCCTCCTTCCAAAACCAAATCACTCCAAATTATTCTAAAAAAGGAATTTAAAAAAATGTGTTTTAACCTTGCAAACTTAGGAGTCAATACCAAAGCTTTCCAATAGAATTAGTAATGATTTTTTCTTTTTTCTCTCAAGTCTATCTTTTTAGTGTATTCTTATGTGTTCTTTCTCTTAAACTCAATGTATTCCCTAAATCTCTCTCTATCAGTGTCTCCCCTATGTATGATCGAGTCCCTGTGTATTTAAAGACTAGAGTTCATCCTTTTTCCAGCTCTTAAGAGCACTTAAACAATTAAGAAAATAATTCCCCCATCATTCTCTGATTTTCCAGCATGTTTATTCCCTTAGCACATGCACCCTCTAACCCTTTTCATTGCTTATGCTTGTTTCTGACTTCCAACTCATCAAAAGTACTTAAACAAGTGTAATTTCAACTACCCATACTCTTTTCTATTTTTGAATCAAGCTTAACTGACTCCATATTTTCTATTTAAACTGGTGCACCACTAACATTTGTTAGCAGCCCTTATTCCCTTATTTCCTAACCTATACTCTATACCTTTATTTCTTAATTAATACTTTTGACAGTTTTGAATGTTATACAACTTAAACCATAAGTTCTCTAAATCAGAAACAAGAGGTGACCAAAACAAAGTGTATCAATTTCTGATCCTAGAAGTTTCACCACTTTTAGTCTATTTTATTCCCTCCCCATGTGCATTTCTACCCTTTTATGATGAAGCCCATATTTTTTCTGATTTTCCACTTAGTAAAACACTTAACCAACCCAACAATCCCCTTTTTATTTTGTTAATTCAAAAGTTGTCAGTCTTTTAACTGGCCATTTCCATTTTTAAAATTTAAACCCTCCTAAAGCCCCCTATTATTTTAATTCATCCTAAGGTTCTAAACTAACTAAGAGAACAGAGGGCAAACAACTACAAATGTACTTCAAAATTAAGGGAACATACATAAGTTGAATCCTACTGATTCATTTCAGAAGAAATTAAAATAGAACCAATGATACTTAATGGTTCGAGCATTCAAATTGTCTACAATACTGATTATCTATAAATATAGCATGAACTAAAATCGATTAATCAAACCGTTAACAGTTTGCATAAAACCTAATGCTAATTTGAACTAAACGATTTCAAGAAGAAGAAGAAGAAGAAGAAGAAGAAAGGAAATGACCAACTTGACCGAGAATTTGAAGGGAAACTTGCCTGTTCGAATAACTCGTACTATGGACTCGATTTATCAAATTTTGAACTCCAAAGCGTCTTGACTCACATGGAACTGAGGCTAATCATTTGTTCTTTGTTAAGAACAAATGACCAACATCAGTTTCTGCAGTGAGTCGACCTCCTTGTTACTAGAGACACAGTCTTATGCCAACAGTTCATTGAGAACTGATTTTGAAACTTTAAGGCACATGCTCAGATTTGAGATTCGAGAGGATGCAGTAATATTTTAGGAAAAATAATGATGGATTGTGCATGAAGAGGTCAAGGTGGTTGTGGGGTGTGATTTTGGGGCTGATTGGGTAGGTTTAGGGTTCGAGCCCGACTTTCGATCGAAGATTCGAAAAGCCTGGCTGGGATTCGAGAGAAGCTGTTTAGATATTTGGAATGGGGAGGTTGAGGGGGGTCCATGATATGAAAATGGAGGCATTTGAATGTCGGCCGCTGCCATAGGCGATTTCCGGCGAGGTGGCAGGTGGCGGGTGGCGGCGTTACGATTGTCTCTAAAAAGACGAGAGTTGGGGGTGTGAGAATGAAATGGCGAGCCGGGTTGGGGATCTCTGGTATAATAAAATTAAAACATTAATTACAGCCGTTGGATGATTGAAATCACACGGCCATGATCAATCCCTTAACAAAAACGGGGTCGTTTGGCTACAGGGGGGCTGGATCGGTTCGGGGCGAGTCCGGTATTGATCAGGGTCGGGTAACGGGCATTGCTAGGGACCGTTAGATCAGGCGGTTTCAACGGTTAAGACTAAACGATGCCATTTTGGGGTATAGGCAGGAGACAGACCGGGTTGGTATTGGATTTGGGCTGGATTAACGGTGAAATTGATTGGGCCTAGGGAATTTGGCCTAGTTCCTTTTTGTTCTAATTCCTTCCCTCTTTATTATTTTTCTCAAATTATTTTCAAAAATTAAAACCTACAATTATAAAACCAACATAACTTTAAAAAAAATGCTAATTTAAACAATAATTATTGCAAATAATTAAGTACCAAAAATCACACCATTAAACCCAAAACTGCAAAGTGCATTATTTTTTATAATTTTTCAATTATTGTAAAATAAATAATTTACTATTTAACTCAAGATTATAAAATTAAATCCTAAATGCAAATGCGACCTATTTTTCGTGTTTTCTTATTAATTGATCAAATAAACATGCACACACACAAACACAAATAAGAACTGAAAACCAACGAAAATTCACAAAATTGCAAAGAAAGGAAAATTATTTTATTTTGAATTTTATGGGAATAATTCATATAGGCAAAAATCACGTGCTCACAGAGGTAATGCACTTTGCAGTTTTGGGTCCCTCGTGGTGTCCCTCAGGGGGCAACCTGTGGTACAAGAAAGTTTTTTCAATTAAAGTGACATTATTTGAAATAAGATTATTTATTTGATTTTTCTTCAGAGTCGCCACTTGGAATATTTTAATTGGTTTTTCAAGTCACCAATTTATTTTAAATCCCAAATCGAGGAAAATTTCGACTTTCTTTTTGAAGTCTGCGAACCAGAAATTCTGAATAAGGAATTCTGTTAACCCGAGAGAAGGTGTTTGGCACCCCCGGATTCCATGGTTCTAGCACGGTCGCTTAAACTATCATAATTGGCCTATTATCTGATTTTAGTACATGTTTAGCCTATTGTGCATTTTATTCCTTTTAAACCGCTTTTAATTATTTTAAAGAAGATTTCAATGTCATCTAAAACGAGTCCACGCCACATGAAATGCACCCAAAGTCCGAGAAATATTTTATTTAACGTTGTGAGATTTGAATTTGGGTCACATGAAATGCGCACCCGAATTTAGGAAGGTAAATTATTAAAATAACGCGCCTAAAGCAAACTACGCATTTTTTAATTTTGCGAGAGCCATGGAAAATTCAACTATATGGCACAACTCAATTCCTAAAGGTTTAAAATTAATTAAATGAGGGCCATGGGTTTTGAGATTTTATTTGGCATGGCACGCTTCAAATTATTCCAAAAGATTGCACTCCACTAAAGCAAACTAAGGGTGTTCATATTTATTTCCTTCTAAGTTTGAGATTATTGCAAAGGCCATGATTTATGGATATGGAATTATTATTGAAGAAATATATGACTTGAGTTATTATGGACCTACCCACCCATGTT
Source organism: Nicotiana glauca (assembly GCA_026770625.1). Taxonomy (NCBI): domain Eukaryota; kingdom Viridiplantae; phylum Streptophyta; class Magnoliopsida; order Solanales; family Solanaceae; genus Nicotiana; species Nicotiana glauca. Next base: position 28,768 of record MU773921.1, read on the forward strand.
GATATCAAATTTGCTATTGACTTAACATCCTTTAATTTGGATCCAAACTATTACATTGTTCACTCTTCATTTTTGAAGAAAGTCATTTTATCTCTCACGATCTCTATTTTTGACGCTCTTCCTTCATTTTTTGCCCATATCTTTCAAGTTGGTAGATAACCAAAATATAATATACAAATCAAAAGTAAATATTGTGAAAGAAAAATAATAAAAATATTGGTTAAGAAAAGAATGAACCTTTTATATATGAAGATCTTCTTCAATACATAGTGGAGCAAAAAACCTTCAGATTTAATGTGCAAACGAACCACAATCAAAGGCAACGAGCGAAAACATTCGAACCGAACTCGACTTCGACCTCTTCGGGCTAGTATTTTGGGCTTTCTTTTAAATTGAGTTTGAAGCTTTTGGATTTGATTTTTGGTGTGATTTAGCTCCTATTTTTTAGGTATTTTTTGGTCTTAAAAAGGATGAGAATTGCTTGATTTTTTTTTTTTTTGAAAGAAAGAAACAAGAAGAAATAATGAAACTAGTAGAAATTTCCTTTAACATAGAAGAAGAAAATTTGTTCTCTCTATCCTCCCTTCTTTTTTTTTTTTGAAAAATGATAAAAGTGCAAAAAAAATTGAATTTTTTTTCTATCTCTTCTTAATAAAAAAAAAGTAACAAAAACAGGCCCTACTTGTTTTATTTTCACACTTCACCCTCTCTTTTTTTTCTTTTTTTTCTTCTTTTTTTTTGTGTTTTTTATTTTTTTAATTTTCATTTGCCCTCAACTTTCATTGGTCCACCAAATGACCCTTTTACCCTTTTAGAAATACAACATGTAACACATTAGGATGCATCGAGATGGTCTATTATTTTGGTATACATGACCTAGACAGACCCAACCCCTGTGTTGAGTCCCCTAAGTCAAATTCACATTATGCAAACAAGCGTTCCAACTAGGGATCCGGCATGAGGCAGAGTTATTCTAGGTTCAAAACCTAAGTATATGTTCTAGACTGTGTACCCAAGCGGACAACTCGAATCGAGGAGGGGGCTATGTAGCGGGAACCAAAAAGCCATCCGATTTCGTAACTTGTCCAAGCCTCTTTCTTATTTCAAGGTATGACACTAACAGAATAGGGAGTCTCGGCCAGCGAGCACATCCCCGGAGATGAGAAGAGAAGGGTTTCGTAGCAGTTTTATATATACAGTTCAAATAATATCAAAGCGGTAAAAAGAAATATTTTGCACATTAGGTCCAAACATGTTATAAAATCAGATAACAGATAAAATCAAATACAACAATATATCTAAGCTCGAATTCTAAACCCTGAACCAGAAGTTCTGGGTTCTTTTTCCCAGCAGAGTCACCATCTTTATTTTCCTTTTCTCTCTTTTTCCTTTTTTTCTTTTTTCTTGCCTTTTTCTTTTCTTTTCTCTCTTTTTCCTTTTTTTCTTTTTTCTTTTCTTTTTCTTTTATTTTCTTTTTATTTTAATAATAAAAAATGATTCGATCGAACCCTATGTAGTTTGCCTACGTATCATGACCCCGCATGAATCAAATTTTTGCCTAGTTCTGGAAGATCATAAATAAAGCAAACAAGCCAACATTCCTTTTTTTTTTCTTAATGATTAATTTGATGAGAAAAGAGAAATAAAAGAATCAAACTCCCTAAAATATTTACATAGAAGAAGTGACAAAAAATTAAATATTGCCAAAAATTAGGTGCTTACAGTTGCCCCTCTTCGTTTGGAAACATAAAGAGTTTTCAAGCAAAGATAAGGTGAGCCATGTGACTAATTTTTTAACAGATTTTTATTCAAAATGGAAGAAATATGGATAAGAGAAAAGAAAACGGGTGCAACCGAGTCTTGGTTTTGGACAACCTACATATCTCGGGTTATAGGGGAATCAGGTCGCGTGTAATTCAAGAAGTTTGAGATGATGGAGTAAATCAAGGTGGAGAGCTGGTCGAGGTGTCGTTCCCTTGGGGTACCGGTCCGCGGTCCTGATGTTACATCAAAAATTAAAACATGAAAAAGACTAGCTAAGTCTAAAAAAAGAAGAAGTTAAAATTGCCTATATCCAATTCCTTTCTCCTGAGGGACACTTTTGTTGTCATGCCAAACTTCAACAAATCTCCACCTTAGAAAAATTTCACATCTTCAATTTTCTCTCGGTAACAAATTTTAGTTGTGTCTTCATCTTCAATCCTCAGTATTCAACAATGTTGATCAAATCCAAACAATGTTGAAACTTGACCGTAGTTACCACTTTTGTTAGCATATCAGCAGGATTCTCTGTAGTATGAATTTTCTTCATCGTGACTCGACCTTCTTCTATGATTTCTCGTACGAAATGATACCGAACATCAATGTGCTTCGTCCTTGCATGATAAAGTTGGTTCTTCGCTAATTGAGTAGCACTTTGACTGTCACAAAAATTTGTGATACCTTTCTGTTCAATACCAAGCTCCTTTAGCAACCCTTGTAGCCAAATTGCCTCCTTCACAGCCTCTGTAATAGTCCTGTACTCTGCCTCTGTTGTAGACAAAGTAACTGTTGACTGCAAAGTAGACTTTCAACTAACTGGTGCCTTTGCAAAAGTAAACACATAACCAGTAGTTGATCTTCGTTTGTCCAGATCACCCGCAAAATCTGAGTCACAATATCCAACTACAGACTAATTCTCTTCCTGCTCAAAGACTAACCCGACATCTACAGTATTATAAATATACCGTAGAATTCACTTCACAGCTTGCCAATGCTCCTTTCCTAGATTATGCATATATCTTCTAATAACTCCAACAACTTGTGAAATGTCAGGTCTCGTACATACCATTGCATACATCAAGCTACCAACAGCATTTGCGTATGGTACCTTTGACATATACTCTTGTTCAGCTTCATCAATTGGCAACATAGTAGTACTTAGCTTAAAATAGGGAGCAAGTGGGGTACTAACTGGCTTAGTCTTGTCATCTATGCCAAAACGTTGTAGTACTCTCTTCAAATATTCTTTCTGAGATAAACAGAGTTTCTTTGAACGTCTATCTCTTATTATCTCCATGCCAAGAATTTTCTTTGCCTCACCCAAATCCTTCATTTCGAACTCCTTCTTCAGTTGAATTATCAACTTATCAATTTCTTCCGAATTCTTGGAAGCTATCAACATATCATCAACATATAGGAGAAGATATATAAAGGAAC
>MU773921.1:38769-56077 GCA_026770625.1 Nicotiana glauca
ATAACATATGAATACCCTCTCGATAAAGCACCCAGCGGGATCACTTCCCTCAAAGCCTGCACCTATACGAGGCATAAATCATGAACCTTCCCTCAAGTCTCGACATGAGCCAATAAGGCTAACCATAGCATGCATTCAACAATTCATTTACTCAAATTACCACTCATGGTCCTTTTCCGTAGCTGTAATAACCTATTAATATGCTAATACCCAGAATTCACGTAGGTAATTAACCATGCAAACCAATCGTAAGCGGTGTGACTCTCCCACTTAGATCGAGTCACTATTACACGACTCTTGAACACATTAGAATCATTCTCTCAAGTCATTTACTCTTATTCAAACTGCAATTCACCTGATCCAACGAATATAACCACATGTGCCTCATTAGCACTCTGACACCACAGGGTATGACCTTATTCCAATACAACCAAATATCTTCCCGCTCCATACACCGAGCATTATTTACTAACGACAGCTTAAGACATACTGTGATTCTCACACATCTATGAAGCACCATGTAGCCTTTGTCAATGTTTTCCCTGATGATACTGAAATGTAGAATTATTATGGATATAGGAACATCAAAAGTCCGAACGTCATACCATACAAATCTCAATTGTTACTCATAAGCAAGTTTCAAAGAACTTTTGAATACCACTTAAATACATCCAGGCCAAATCTGATATGATACATGACCCATAATTTGATCGTTGATAGTGAAATCCTTTCACTTGGCACGAAGCCATAAGATACATCCTGATAATCCATGATACTAACCTTTATTGCTTGTACATCACCATCATAAGACAAGTCAAGCCATTTGTTTGGTGCATGTCCTTCTTAGGACAGTTAAACTCACTTCCTCCAGCATCTCGGTTGCTAGTTGTATCCTTCGCAAAATAGACATCTCATACGAACCACATAGTTTGTATTACCACCAACTATCTTCAGGTCTACATCCACTTCATCACTCTACCATTATTGCGGCGTTTAGGCAACTAAGTAAACCTTCTCAAGATCGTTCTTATCAACCAGATATCAGAACTTATTGCACCCTCACATGCACCATTAATTGATCTCTCAATACTTCTGCATTATCGATATGGATGACACGTGGTAACAATGGTTGAGCAAATTCTTGGCTCCCTTGTAACCCTTCTATAGCATCATGAACCGTCGACGCATAATTGATACCGAGTGCGCAAATTTTCAATATACGAGTGGTTACAAAAGAACATATGATATAGGCTCCAGCTGAATAAATGCCGCACAATAAGGAATGAAATGAAGTGAAATTTTCCTAACGGTTACATAGCCCCTCGTAGATAAGTACAGACGTCTCCGTACCGATCAGCGAGACTCTAATAAACAGACCTGTGTTTCGTGACTCCTATGAACTTAGAGCTCTGATACCAACTTATCACGACCCTAGTTCACCAATTGTGAACATGTCATGACAGCATTGGTCTTCGCGACCAGGTAAGCCTAACACGTTGCGGAAGTAATAACAATCTGTGGAATTTATAATCAAAACTGAATAATGTAAATAATGAGTATAGTTGCCACCTGGCACATACACTTTAACACTTGGCAATCTAAAACTCTCCCAAAGACCCAAGAACCCACGGGCAACACAGGCTAAAAGAACATAAGTTATGGCTCTAACATCCAGAAATGTCTACACAACTGAACACATGAAATGGAACTGCTAACTATAAGATAGAGTAGCAGGAGACTCGTCAAACTGCGGATGCGGCAGAATATACCTCAAGTCTCCGAATGTATCGCCTGGATCACTGATAGAAAGTCCGACCAGAAGTACCTGGATCTGCACATGAAAAACATGCGCAGAAGAGGCATGAGTACACCACAGCGGAACTCAGTAAGTGCCAAGCCTAACCTCGATTGAGTAGTGATGAGGAAGGTCAGGGCCCTTATGAGAATAAAATATAATAACAATAATGAGCAGTGTAAATCAGGAATTTATCTGAAATAACAATAAAACAGGATGGAAGCTACAAGTCAATGACAATTAAGCTAAGTAAGGAAAATAACACAACAAGTATTCCTCAACTGTACATTGGATCTCCCGGGAATTGAACTCGTAGTCCATCATATCAGTAGCAAAGGATCTCCCGGGAATCAAACCCGTAGTCCATAATATCAATAGCAAGGATCTCCTGTGAATTAAACATGTAGTCCATCATATGAGTAGCAAAGGATCTCCCAGGAATCGAACCCGTAGTCCATAATATCGATAGCAAGGATCTCCCGAGAATTGAACCCGTAGTCCATCATATCAGTAGCAAAGGATCTCCCGGGAATCGAACCCGTAGTCCATAATATCAATAGCAAGGATTTCCTGGGAATTGAACCCGTAGTCCATCATATCAGTAGTAAATGATCTCTCGGGAATCGAACCCGTAGTCTATAATATCAATAGCAAGGGTCTCCCGGGAATCGAACCCGTAGTCCATAATATCAATAGCAAGGATCTCCTGGGAATTGAACCCGTAGTCCATCATATCAGTAGCAAGGATCTCCCGGGAATTGAACCCGTAGTCCCATTGTAAAAAAAAAAACCACCAAATCGGGGAAATATTCAGAGAATGAAATACACAAGTACAAGTAACAGTTAAATTCTGGCCTAACATGCTTCACGTAAATTTCAATTAAGGCAATTAAGAAATTAAGCAGCAAATTCTATCTAGTCATGCTTTTATAACTAACACAATTTATTCTTGCATTGAAGTCAGTCAAATAACGTAGAAAACACAGTTTGAGCATTTCAAGTAAAGTGGATTTTCAACAATTTGCGCAAGTACACGCTCGTCACCTCCCGTACAAGGCATGTAAATCAACACGTAAGAAGTCCTAAAGGAAAAGGTCCCCCACACAAGGTTAGACAAGCCACTTACCTCGAACCAGTACAAAATCAACTAGGGAACGATGCCCTAGCCACGAGTATCTGACTCCAAATGGCCCAAATCTATTCAATTCAATTACAAATCGTAGATAATATTGCAAACAACTGATTCCACTATTAAAACTAAAGCTAGGGCGCGAAAATAGGTAAAATGACCAAAATGCCCCTCCAGCCATCGTCTCAGAATCAAATAATTTTTACATTTTCAGAACCCTCGTACTCTCACGAGTCCAACCATATAAAAATCTCCCAAATCGGAGGTCAAATGCCCCCTCAAATCCTCACAATTAGGCCTAAGAAGTTTTACCCACTTCCCATTCAAAAACACGAAATTAAAGGGCAAACTTAAGAGGAGATTTATGGAATATGGTCTAAATCGAGTGGGAATCACTTACCCAAGTTGCCCAGGTGAAAATCTCTTCAAAAATTGCCAAGAACCGAGCTCTAGAAGTCAAATATTATAAGAATGGTGAACCCTCGAAATGGGACTTTTTATCTGTCTGCCCAGGCTTCAAACCATAGCGAACGCGGACGTTATCACGCGTTCGCGAAGAAGAAAATTATAAGGGCTCAAAATTGAACTACAAGACCGTGAAGGTAGAGACATGAACGCGAAGGCCTGGATTCGATGGCCTATGCGAACGCGGAAGCTAGGATGCGAACGCGATGAAGAATTATGTTAAGCCTCGCGATCGCGGGAAGGATATCGTGAACGCGATGAAGAAAACTGACACCTTCAAAAAAATACGCTGCGCGAACGCATAGATGCTGACGCGAATGCGATGAAGGAAGAGATTAAAGCTTCGCGAACGCGATGCCTTCTACGTGAACGCGTAGAAGGACATCATATCTGCAATTTTCTGCTATGAATTTTAACTTCAAAATTGCTCCGTTGAGCATCCGAAACATACTCGAGGCCCCCGGGACCTCAACCAAACCTATAGACATATCCCATAACATCATTCAAACTTGCTAAAATCCTTAAACCACCTAAAACAACGCCAAAAACACAAATTAATCAAAGATTCAAGCCTATGAACTTCAAATTCTAACCAAACACACTTCTGATCAAAAACCTATCCAAACCTTGTCTGAATGACCTGAAATTTTTCACGCACATCCAAAATGAAATGACGAAGCTAAAGCAACTTCCGAAATCACAAACCGACCCACGAATCAAAAATTCACTATCGGACCGGAACTTCAAAAATTCAAACTTCGGCATTTCAAGCCTAAATGAGCTATGGACCTCCAGATTACATCCCGAACGTGCTCCCAAACCCCGAAATCACCTAACGGAGCTAACAGAACCATCAGATTTCCATTCCGAGGTCTTCTTCACATTGTTCCAATTATGAACCATTTTTTTCAACACTTAAGCTCTCATTTAGGGACTAAGTGTCCCACAACACTCCGAATCCAAACATCGAATGTCCCCACAAACCAAAATAGCATAAATGAACTTAGGGGAAGCAGTTAATTGGGGTTCGGGGCATAAATTCTGAAAACAACCGTCCAGGTCATTACACCTTTGGCCACCAATCTTGCTTTGTAGCGAACATCTTCTTGGTTAGGAAATCCTTCTTTCTTTGCAAATACCTATTTGCACCCAATTTCTTTCTTTCCCTTCGGGAGATTGGCCAATCTCCATGTATCATTCTGATGAAGAGACTGTATTTTATCATTCATGGAAAATCTCCACTTATATTCTTCTGAACTTTGGACATGACCGGTGGTGATGCTGATTTGTGAGAAAGGTGATCGAAACTGGACGCACTCGGTAGAGATGTCCCAGAAAGTGAAAATCCAAGAATCAAGTCATTTTGGGTGCAAGGAGTGTACCTAAATTGGAGAATTTTTGTGGTTATGGACCAGTACTTTGCATTACAGAAAACGTCGAGTAGAGTGGCTGGAGTAAATGTAATTGTAGGTGATGAAGGAGTCAAGGGTAATTGCTTGTAAACCCTTTAGGACTCAAGAGATAACCTCGACGAGGACATCGAGTTTCAAGAAGTGCGGGTGGTTTGTTAGACCTCCGTTTATGGAACTCGACATGATAGCAAGAGTGTTGTCATGAGGGCAGCAAGAGTGTTGCCAAGCTGAGGTGCATGAGCAGCACCAAAGCAAAACGAGAAGCAGGCAAGTGATGGCTCAGGTCTTGACGGAGGCGAGGCAGCTGGGAAAGCACTTGACAATGAGTTGATAACAAGAGTGTTATCTTGGGGCAGCAAGAGTGTTGCCAAGCTAAGGTATGACAGACAATACCTAAGCAAAAAATGGGAGCAGACAAGTAATGTCCAAGGCTTTGACGGAGGCGAAGCATCTTGGAAAGTACTTGACAAAGAGTAGAAAGCAAGAGTGTTGTCATGAGGCAGCAAGAGTGTTGCCTAGCTGAGGTGCATGAGCAGCACAAAGGCAAACGGGCAAGTGATGGCCAGGGCTTTGACAGAGGCGAAGCAGCTTGGAAAACACTTGACAGAGAATTTCAGGCTAAGGAGTGACGCTTGAACATGGCAGAGGCATCAAGGCAGGAGGCATTGAAGCCAAGGCATGGCAAAAACGGGATGGAGAAGTGGACAGAGTAGGGCCACGATTCCATTATGCACATGGACTGAGTGGGCAAAGTGGACAGAGTAGGCCCATGTTTCCACTAGGCACATGGGCTGCAAATGAGATATTGCTGAGGAGCTGGCAGTAATGATTGCACGTTGGGGCCATGATTCCACTATTAGAGGGCTGAGTGGGCAAGCCACTAAGCCAAAGTTGTGGGCTACTGAGTGCAAAAGTTAAAAGCTTGGAATTGGGCAAAGTGGGGCCACGAACCCACTATGCTTAGACAGTAATTGAGGGTTGTTGTAAAGAGGAAAAAGTGGGCTATCTATAAATTGGCAGACCCTTTGTGCAGAGAAGACATCAGTTGGTCAGTTGATCAGCAGATCCGAGAGGATATCATAAGGATCTCAAATGTTCTCAAAAGATCAGCAAATAGAGTGAGTTGATCCAGAGAGAGAAAATGTGTGAGAGTGCGCACATTGAGAGCTGGAAAATGTGTAAAGAGTTGCACATTTGACAGAAAAATGTGAGGGTCTAGAGTGATCTTCATATTTTTGTAGCTGAGTTGAGTCTCTTTGTATACTCTGAGTTAAATACAAAGTTGGGAAAGAATTTTCCTGTAATTTGTGCCTTGTGTCCCTTTACTTTTTGTTGCCTTATTGATATGTTCGTTGCCTAAAATATGTACCAACACTTACCACGTTGAAGATGTACAAAATTAATTCAAAGTCCAAGGTTAGAGAACTTTGGCGGAGCGTTAGAAAGGCTGAAGTCAAGTTACGGAGACTTGGCCGCCGCTCGGGGGCGCAACTCCTGGAGGGCCGGAGGACTCCCTCGTATCAACTAGTATCAGAGTTAAACTAGAATGTGCGTCTCCTACTGGCACATTACCTCTGGCTCTTGACTTCACACTACCGATCCCCTTCTGAGTTTTCCTATAGAAGGAGGCCTAATGTTTAGGATTCAAACACACCTCTCATTTTCCTTCTTATCTTGTTAAGGCATTTGTATTTTCTCTCTTTAGTATTATTTTACTTGTATTTTTAGAGTGGAATAAAATATTGGTTGTGTCCAAGGAGTAGGCAAAATTAGCCGAACCTCGTAAATTCTGGTGTTCCTTTTTATTGTTGTATTATTGTCTTATTTATTATTTCGTGGCTGCCATAATTTTTTGGTATAGTAGTTGTGACTCATTCACATTATATACATTTGGCTTCTGCCATAATTGGCATCAGAGTCAAGGTACTGTCTAAGTATGCTCTGTGGTTGCAGCATAGTCTGATCTTCCACATCAGAAAAGATTTATCTTGGTAACTGAGACAAGGTTCTGTCTGAGTATGCTCTGTGGTTGCAGCTTAGTCTGATCTTCCACACCAGAAAGGAAAAAATCTTGATTTGTGTCGTTAGCTATTAAATAATATTTGTGTCAAAGATGGGAGACAATAAACAAGAAGAATCTACATCGAGTGTCAACAATACGTCATCATTGGCATCTTCGCTTATGACAAGAATTGTGTCACATGCAAAATTTGCGGTAGAAATATTTGACGGGTCAGGACATTTTGGGATATGGCAAGGCGAGGTTCTAGATATCCTTTTTCAACAAGGGCTAGATCTTGATATTGAAGAAAAGAGATGAGATGTTATTAGAGAAGAAGATTGGAGAATTCTCAACCGTGTTGCTTGCGGTACCATTCGATCCTACCTTGCTAGAGAGCAGAAATATCCATACACAAAGGAAACTTCTGCTAGTAAATTATGGAAAGCACTGGAGGATAAATTTTTGAAGAAAAACAGTCAAAATAAATTGTACATGAAGAAGAGACTGTTTTACTTCACCTATGTTCCAGGTACCACGATGAATGAACATATCACCAGTTTCAATAAGTTGGTCACAGATTTGCAAAATATGGATACAACTTATGATGATGGTGACTTGGCCTTGATGTTGTTGGCGTCACTTCCTGATGAGTACGAGCACCTTGAAACTACTCTACTCCATGGAAATGACGAAGTTTCTCTCAGAGAAGTTTGTTCGGCTTTGTACAGCTATGAACAAAGAAAGCGAGAAAAATAGAAGGGCGGAGAAGGAGAAGCACTATTTGTGAGGGGTCGTCCTCAAAATCAAATGAGGAAAAAGAAAGGAATATCTAGGTCAAGATCTAAACCCAGCAAAGATGAATTTGCCTTCTGTCGAGAAAAGGGGCACTGGAAGAAAGACTGTCCAAAGTTGAAGAATAAGGCCAAACATAACAATGGAAAGGCCATTATGGATTCAAATGTAGCTAATTGTGATGATTCGAAATTCTCATTAGTTACAACAGAGTCATCAACATCATTAGACATATGGTTGATGGACTCGGCTTGTAGCTATCATATGTGTCCCAACAGGGACTGGTTCGTGGAATTTCAAGAAGGAGAATACGGAGTCATCCACATAGCGGATAACAGCCCTCTTACCTCATATGACATTGGTTCAATACGATTAAGGAACCATGATGGAATGATCAGAACATTAACAGATGTTCGATATGTACCAGATTTGAAGAATAATCTCATCTCTGTGGGAGCCCTAGAATCAAAAGGGTTCAAAATCATTGTAGAAAATGGAGTGATAAGAGTATGCTCTGCTGCACTAGTGGTAATGAAGGCCAATCGGAAGAACAATAACATGTACCGTTATCTTGGTAGTACGGTTATTAGGACAAAGACAATAACATCCAGTGATGAAAAAGAGACAGAAGCAACCAGACTATGGCACATGCGCTTGGGACATGCTGGAGGAAAATCCTTGAAAACTCTATCAGATCAAGGATTGTTAAAGGGAGTAAAGGCTTGCAATTTGGAGTTTTGCGAGCATTGTGTCAAAGGAAAACAAACAAGGGTTAAATTTTGGCACAGCAATCCATAATACTAAAGGCATTTTAGATTATGTACACTCTAATATTTGGGGTCCTTTCAAAACACCTTCATTGGGTGGGAAGCACTATTTTGTAACATTTGTTGATTATTTTTCCCGAAGAGTATGGGTGTATACAATGAAGAGAAAAGATGAAGTGCTGGGAATTTTTCTCAAATGGAAAACGATGGTGGAGAATCAAACAGGTAGGAGGATCAAGTGTATTCGCACAGATAATGGAGGTGAATACAAAAATGATCATTTCAATAACGTCAGTGAAAATAATGGCATCATCCGACACTTCACTGTCAGACATACACCACAACAGAATAGAGTGGTAGAACGTATGAACCGGACCTTGCTGGAGAAGGTACGGTGTATGTTGTCCAATGCTGGCTTGGGCAAAGAATTTTGGGCTGAGGCAATTACATATGCATGCCACCTCATTAATCGTCTACCATCTATTGCTATTGATGGCAAGACACCATTTGAAAAATGGCATGGAAAGCCTGCGGTAGATTATGACTCTTTGCACATGTTTGGATCAACTGCATACTATCATGTAAAAAAGTTGAAATTGGATCCAAGGGCAAAGAAGGATATTTTTATGGGGATTACTTCAAGAGTCAAAGGATACCGCTTATGGTGTCCTATGACAAAGAAAGTAATATTCAGCAGGGATGTTACCTTCGATGAATCTGCTATGGTAAACAAGGTAACAAATGAATATACCAAACAAGATGATGGTGCTTCTAAGTAGGTGGAGTTTGAGGGAAAATTTATTTTTCCTACACAAGAAGCAGAGGAGGAAACAAATAAAGATTATCCTCTGGAAGGAGATCCAGTAGAGGAGATTCCAACACAGGAACCTCAACAACAACTTGAATCAATAGCAGCCAGCAGGCCAAAAAGGACAATAACGAAACATATTCGTCTCATAGAGACAATTGCTTATGCAACCTCAATTGTAGTTGATGATGTTCCTATCACTTATAAAGACGCAATCCAAAGTTCAGAAGAAGATAAGTGAGGATTCCCATGAATGATGAAATGCAGTCCCTTCATCAGAATCATACATGGAGATTGGCCAATCTCCCGAAGGGAAAGAAAGCAATTGGGTCAAATGGGTATTTGCAAAGAAGGAAAGATTTCCTAACCAAGTAAATGTTCACTACAAAGCAAGATTGGTGGCCAAAGGATATGCTCAAAAGAAGGGAATTTATTACAATGAAGTGTTTTCTCTAGTTGTAAAACATTCCTCCATTAGAATTATGTTGGCTTTGGTAGCACAGTTGGATTTGGAACTAGTTCAAATGGGTGTAAAAACTACATTTTTACATGGAAACTTGGAGGAGGAAATCTATATGACTCAGCCAGAAGGATTAAAAGTTGCTGAAAAAGAAAATATGGTGTGCAAACTTGAAAAATCGTTGTACGGATTGAAACAATCTTCTAGACAATGGTACAAGCGATTTGACAAGTTTATGTTGCAGCAAGGGTATAAGAGAAGAAAATACGATCATTGTGTGTATTTGCGCAAGCTTAAAGATGGTTCCTTTATCTATCTTCTCCTATATGTTGATGATATGTTGATAGCTTCCAAAAATTCAGAAGAAATTGATAAGTTGAAGATTCAACTGAAGAAGGAGTTCGAGATGAAGGATATGGGTGAGGCAAAGAAAATTCTTGGCATGGAGATAATAAGAGATAGACATTCAAAGAAAATCTGTTTATCTCAGAAAGAATATTTGAAGAGAGTAGTACAACGTTTTGGCATAGATGACAAGACTAAGTCAGTTAGTACTCCACTTGCTCCCCATTTTAAGCTAAGTACTAATATGTCGCCAAAAGTTGAAGTTGAATGAGAGAATATGTCAAAGGAACCATACGCAAATGTTGTTGGTAGCTTGATGTATGCAATGGTCTATACGAGACCTGACATTTCATAAGTTGTTGGAGTTATTAGCAGATATATGCATAATCTAAGAAAGGAGCATTGGCAAGCCTTGAAATGGATTCTACGGTATATTCATAATACTGTAGATGTCGGTGAGTAGGAAGACAATCAGTCTGTAGTTGGATATTGTGACTTAGATTTTACGGGTGATCTCGACAAACGAAGATCAACTACTGGTTATGTGTTTACTTTTGCAAAGGAACCAGTTAGTTGGAAGTCTACTTTGTAGTCAACAGTTGCTTTGTCTACAATAGAGGCAGATTAAATGGCTATTACAGAGGCTGTGAAGGAGGCAATTTGGCTTTAGGGGTTGCTAAAGGAGCTTGGTATTGAACAAAAAGGTATTACAATTTTTTGTGATAGTCAAAGTGTTATTCAATTAGCGAAGAACCAAGTTTATCATGCAAGTATAAATCACATTGATGTTCAATATCATTTCATACGATAAATCATAAAAGAAGGTGGAGTCACAGTGAAGAAAATTCATACTACAGAGAATCCTGCTAATATGCTGACAAAAAATGGTGACTGCGGTCAAGTTTCAACATTGTTTGGATTTGACCAACATATTTGAACACTGAAGATTGAAGATGAAGACACAATCAAAATTTATTACCGAGAGAAAATTAAAGGTGTGGAATTTTTCCAAGGTGAAGATTTGTTGAATTTGCCAAAATCCCACATTGGTGGTTTAGGCATTTAGTAAGGAATTTTTCCCTATTAAAGGAGGACTAATGTTTAGGATTCAAACACACCTCTCATTTGACTTCTTATCTTCTTAAGGAATTTGTATCTTCTCTCTTTAGTATTATTTCACTTGTATTTTTAGAGTGGAATAAATATTGGTTGTATCCGAGGAGTAGGCAAAATTAGCCGAACCTCGTAAATTCTAGTGTTCCTTTTTATTGTTGTTTTACTGTCTTATTTATTATTTGGTGGATGCCATAATTTTTTGGTATAGTAGTTGTGACTCAATGTGTATCTAGTTATCACTCTTAACCTCAATCTCCCATTGTATGAGAATGGATAAATGTGAAGAATGGTTCATTTGAATGAAGACTGTGCTAATACAATTGTTTAGTCTACTTTTTTTTTTGCATTTTTCTGTTTCTTAGTCTTAAAATTACTTAGCTTAGCCTAATCATTGATTCCTTTTCTTGTTATTCTGGGTATAGATTGATGTGATGATAATCATGCATGGTGGACTGTGGGGATTATGATGTTTGAATTTGGTTGTTTAGTTCAATTTTTAGTGTTATAAATCGAATTTGTGATGCTGGGTATCTGTATGTATAAGTTGTTGGGTGAATTAATAGGTTTCACCATTGGTAGCATGTGTAAACTTGATATTCATATAGTAATTTGTTCGAGTATTAAAAAATTAAGCCATATTGTTCACAAAGTAGGGAAATCATCAGTAATTTAGTTTCTTTTTATATATATATTGTTCATGGTTAAGTGTATTCCAGGTTGTTTCATGCTTAAATATCAGTTTGGATTTTTTTTATAAAAGAGTTAGGATATTATGGAAGTATGAAGCTGATTAACGTGTATTTGTCCAAGTGTTTTCCTGGGTAAACAAATGTTTTAGTGGTCATTCGCTACAGTTTCAATTTTGTGGTCATTCAATTTGAGCCTGGAATTCTGCAAATTTTAAAGTTGTTCGTTCAATGCATCTTTCTATAATTTGAAAACCTTTCTCCTGCGTTTGTTTGAGCTCAGATTTTCTGATCTCTTACCCATGCGATTTGGGATGTTTTGGTTCGATTTGGGCCAGTTTCAAGCCCAATACCAATGCCCATCGAAGAGCCTCGTGGTTCGTACACATCCTCTTACGATGGAGCTCTTTTGGGTTTCTTGAATTAATGTGGTAGTTGATCCATGAATAATTACATACAGTAAGTTAGGGACCCTATTCTATAATAGGCATTAGGATTTTAATAAGGTGTTTTAGATTACTATTAGGTCTTTCATTTCCTTAGTCCAATTAAAATGAATTGAGGTAAGCCATAATTAAATAATTCATGATGAATGGCCCTTGCGAATTAGTTGGAAATACTTTAAGTAGAATAGATTGGGGCAAGCCATGTCAAACAAAAATGACAATTGCGTGGCCCTCGATTTAATTAACTTTAACGCAACCTTAGAATTCGAGGTGTGCTATTTAGCGAATTCTCATGGCCCTCGCAAAGTTACTAACGCGTTAGTTGCTTTAGGCGCGTACTTTAATAATCTACCTTCCTAAACTCGGGTGCACATTTATGTGACCCAAATCCAAATCTCAACGATGTCAAAATATGTCAAAAACCACGGGTGCATTATGTGACGTGGTTCGAGACATGTTTTAATAACGTTGTAATTTTCTCTAAATAATGAATAAAAGCAGTTAAAACTAAAATTTGCACATAAGTTCATAATTGTTTAAAATCAGATAATTAAGCCGAATATAACAGTTGAGTGACCGTGCTAGAACCACGGAACTCGAGAATGCCTAACACCTTCTCCTGGGTTAACAGAATTCCTTACCCGGATTTTTGGTTCGTGAACTGTATTATAGAGTCAATCTTTTTCCTCGATTTGGGATTTGAACCGGTGACTTGGGACACCATAAATCTCCCTAGTGGCGACTCTGAATCTTTAATAATAAATCCCGTTTCGATTGTCACTTTAAGTTGGAAAAATCCCCCTTTATTATACTCCTTCCGGGGGTGTAGTAGGAAAAAGGAGGTGTCACAGCTCTGGCGACTCTACTGGGGATGGTTTTTCCTTTCTCTCCTTTCCATACTTGGTTTTTTCCGACTGCCTTGAACTCGATCGAGAATTTTTTACCCTCTGACTAAACCTTATCCACAAACTACCTCATTGTTGCTTTCTACTTCTAGTCTTTCTTATCTGATCCCATTCCTTTCACGGAATATTAGACCATTTCATCATTTGGATTTCCAATGACGCCTTTCATGTCTCATTATATCATCGTCGGCCTGTCCTAGCCACACTTCGCTTTCCACCATGTTGGAAACTGGTAGTAAGCTTTGAAATTTCTTCTTATTTGTTATAATCAATTTATTATTGTAAAAGCCTTTAGCCAAAAGAAAAGAAGTGCGATGATTTCAAAAGATAAGAATAAAAGAGAAAATCTTCCTTTAGAAGACCGTTTGAGAAAAGAAAAAGGACTTATCTGAATAGGATAATCGATCCCAGTGATCATGTTGTGCATTTCGGATTAATCAACCCAGTCTATTCAATTCAATCAATTTCCAGTTGTCTTGCTCCTGCCTCAAAATTCTCACAATTGAATTCTCTACTTAATTCTATCTTTGTTCTGCTTGATGCCTCGACGGATTTCTGTCGTCAATCTTAACTTGTTCATTCCTTTCTCAGTTCCTTGTCGCCTTATGGTGCCTGTGAAGGTTTTCACCAATAAGACTCTCATTTTTGGACTTCACTCAGATTACATTGCCTTATAGTGCCCTTACAGGTTTTCACTAACAAGACTCTCTCATTTTTGGACTTCTCTCAGCTTACGTCGCCTTACAGTGCCCTTGCGGGTTTTCACTAAATAAGACTCTCATTTTCCATTCTTCTTGCTTAAAACTGGAGTATTGCCCCTGACATGCATTATCTATACTTGCTTGACTTGGCACCCCTCGAAGACTAATCGAGAGGTCTTTCTTTGGATATTAATATGGGTTCTTGGATAGGTTTGGAAAGAAAAGGGTGTCGCAAAGTTCGAACTAAATCCAACGGGTTAGAATTACAACTTTTGGAACCAACTTTCTCATTTCAAACATAACTTCTGCCGCAGTTTTTTGCTTGGGGACCTTTTGAGTTTAACTTCCCTATGACCGAGCCATGAAGCTGCCTACGTATCCTTAAGAGGAATCGGGTCAAATGTAGTTCACCCAAAATCCTTATTTTTACAGTTTTCCTCTTCACTTATTTTTTTTTTAGCAATCCACTAGGCATGGCCTAGGGCTAGTTTTTATTTATATAAATTAAAAGAACACAATGTGACAATGAGTCCTAGTAATTGTACGAAAATAAATTTGAAATCTACATATAGCCTATTATCAAAATTGAGTAATGTACTCAAAATTGATATCAGATAATAACTACTAAAAATTGAAAAGTAAAAAACTAGCCCATGAAAAATCATATGCATTATTTTCATCATCCCAGTCCAAACGGGACATAACGATTGGCCCAGTAATGTCGCCTCAGTCCATTGTATGCATGTCTATCCAAGTGTTGCATAACCTTTGCACAAATAGCCATAATCCCTACAAATTTCCAGCTTCTTGAATTGCCAAAATAGCCACTTTAAGTTGCAAATTGCAAATGTCCAGCCCAACATTTTACATGTATAGCCATAAATAATCCCAAATTCCACCTCCTTGTATTGCAGATGTAGCCACTTCAATTGTATCCTTACTATTATACACGTGTTGCCTTGTACTGTGCCATTTATAAACCCCTTTATTACATGAAATCTTTGAATTAAGCTCCATTTATCCGCTTGCTCATGTTTGTACCTCACATAGATAGTAACGACTCCCCATGTGTTCTCTTCCATGTTCATTTGATCTTCCTCCTTATCATATCCTCTCCAACCTTGCTGATTTCCTGTGTTCCTTGCTTGTATCATCACGTTTATGCATGAATTGAGTTGATGCATGTGAATGCTGGGATGCTTATTGTGAGCACGTGATTTTTGCCCTACATGAAAATAAATCCTAAAAATAGACCAAAATAATTTTAATTAATTTTTAGGTATTTTTCTTTATTTAGTTGCATTTCATGCATTTTTAATATTTTTAAAATCATAGAAAAATCAAAACAAAAAGTGTCACATTTTAATTTCATGTCACCTTAGGTTTAATTTGCATTTAGGAATTAATTATATTGAGTTAATTGTGCTATTAATCAAAAATCACAAAAATGATCATTTTTACATAGTTAAATAATTAAGCCTAATTTTACAATTTGAATTAATTTAGGAATTTAGTTTAGATTTTTAATTAATTAAAGAAAGAACAACAAAAAGAAGAGAGAAGTGAAAAGGCTTGGTTTTAAATTCAAATTGGTCAAACATTTGAAAAGCCCAAAGTTTCCCCCCAAAAGACCTTCCCAAAATATTTTTTTCCCCAAAACCTTTCCCAAAAGATTTTTCCCCCAAAAATTACCCCACACACAAGACCCCATCACATTTTAAAACACACACACATTATCAGATTTTAGGGAGCTAGACCCCGGGGAGAGATTGAAAAAAGGGGAGCTCCATCGTGTCTCCCTTCTTCAACGAAAAAGTCACTCCCAAAATGAGCTAAACAGAGTTTAAAACTTGGCTGAAATCTCCAAAAAGAAAACAGCTAAAAATAAGTTTACATATTTCGCCAAAGGCCAGCAAAAATCCTAGCCAAAAATTCCATTAAAATAGGTTTGAAAATCTGTCAAAAAATCATCTTCTCAAGGTAGTGATCATTTGGGTAGGAGTTTTAAAATTCAAAATTTTCCGCTGGAACCGAGATTATGGCTCAAGTTCAACACGCCATCCCTGTGTTGGATGTCCCCTGCTGTTTTGATTTGGTTTCGGGTAAAATCAGAGATTGAAGTTTGGGGTGGTGTTCGAGTCTTCGTTTGGTATAGCTGTCCGAGCTCAATTATTGCGTATTTTCTGAGATTCTCGAGTTGTGTTTGGTATATGGATCTGCTGTTGTTGCTGTCCATTTGTGCTGAGCCTCCTAGCTTTCTTTTTTATTCTTGCTTGTAGAGGTACGTCCTACTATTGAGAACTTTCAAATGTTCGTAGTCGTCGAAATTTGTGAGATATGATTATTAAGTCTCATGTGTGTTTTCTTTCATTGTCTTATTGTTAATGTCCAAGTTGCAAGTAAAAATGAGTCGAATAACCAATTTTGTTAGTTCTTCAACAGATTTTTGTTTGAACACATTTGTTTCAGTTGTGCTATGTGGTTTCTACTCTGAAATGATCTATATGCAAAGGCGTATATTCCCTGAAAAGTTCATCACTATTAAGTGCGAGTGTGAATTGATGTTGAACTATTCCGACGCAAAGATGAATTGATGTTGAACTATTCCGACGCAAAGAGTTGGGATTATGGACTCATCACTGTTAAGTGCAAAAGAATGCATCTTTTTGTGTGGTTATTGTTTTCTTTATATATAGAAAGAACTGTATGTCTTTGTTTGTTCAATAATTTGCATTCTTTGTCATATGAATTTTTTTTTTTTTTACAACAGACATTTATTCATTTGCGTTCTACTTTTTAGATATTGGCTATAATATTTTTTTTCCCTATTCTCTGTTATGCTTCTTTGGATAGAATGGTTTTGACCTTAATTCTTAATTTTGAGCTCCTGAAAGATAGGAATGAACATGTTTTGATCTTTATTTACCTTTTTTTTTTTAATGAGAAGGGCCTTAAAATTTTGATTGAGAAGTTTATTCATTAGTAGGCCAATGTTTGGTTTGGAAACCGGATTATATTCATAAGTAATTTGAGGCGTGCCGTGCCAAATAAAATTTCAAAATGCATGGCCCTCATATAATTAACATTAAAAATACTTAGAATTCGGGGCGTGCCGTCTAGCGAATTTCACGTCCTTCTGCAAAGATAACAACCTGTTAGTCGCTTTAAGCGCGCTTTTAATAATTTTACCTTCCTAAATATGGGTGCGCATTTCATGCGACCCAAATTCAAATCCAAAAACATCGAATAAGAATGTGCCGAGGATCCGGATGCATTTCATGTGACGTGATCCAAAAATACGTTTTTAAACGACGTTCACTTTCGTAAAAATAATTAAAAGCGGTAAATAACTTTAAAATTGCACTATAGGTTAACATGTATTAAAATCAAATTTTAGCCAAATATAACAGTTGAGCGACCGTGCTAGAACCACGGAACTCGGGAGTGCCTAACACCTTCTCCCGGGTTAATAGAATTCC
>MDKF010709194.1:0-12891 GCA_026770625.1 Nicotiana glauca
TAATTGGAAAAACTCTTTTTATGCTTTTATATCCCTTTCGCCAGGGTGTAAAGCGCCGTAAAAAAGTGGTGTGACGATTATCAGATTGAAACGGTACGCAGCCTTGTATATATTCGCAAGCTAATTTACTGACTGGGGGTGTGATTTATGGGGTGGGCGTGTTGATATTTACTCTCTTCGTCCAAAATTTTATCTCGTGTTGTGTTCACGCATAGATTTTTATAGTACATATAATAATGATTAATTAATATTATATAGTCTTACCTCATTAAATCACTCAATCATAATAAATTGATAAAATCTTATATAAACATCGAATGCACATATATTGCTCTTTATAGTGCATTCCTATTTTGCTCATGCGAGGTGTGTACAGTGTAATATATCATCTGTTAACGACGTTTCGGAGAACACCTTTTAAAATCTATTAAGAATCTCTATTATATACGGTCAAGATCGGGCATCTCTAACTTTGAATGGCTGATCGAAATCGGGGGCAGATTGAGGCCCGGCCTCGAATTGCATCGGACCATGGCATGGAGATGGATCTCTAAGCTCGTGGATTGATGATCGATCAAGATCGAGAAAAATCGTAATCGAGACCGAAGCGAGATGGGGACCAAACATGATCGAAGAAAGCTTGCTAAATCGAATAACAGAAAGCCGAGATATCCGTGACCGGGCAAGGATTGTGGCGAAAATCTCAGCACGTATCAAGTCAAGACCGGGCATTTAGCCAATCATGAGATTTTCTTCTGTATTTAGAATTGTACATAAGTGAAATTCCTCTACTATATAAAGAGGGTTCTAATAATTTTATAAAGGGATTCACGCAAAACAAAGCAATATATTACATTTTCTCTCTTAAGCTTTGTTGTTTTGTTCACACTCATTAATTAACATATTTTGTTGGTTCGACGACGATCTAGCTCGAAGGTCGTAACTGTTCATTGTATTGGTTGCTTTATTTTATAGTTGATTTCTAACGTTAATTCTTATATTTCTCAGTTTGTACTAAGTAAAATCACATATCCTTAAAACCACTTATAAGTTTAATTATTATCCAATTTTAAGGGTAAACAGTGTGGCGCTCACCGTGGGGCTAAGGATAATAGTGATTGCAGGGTACAAATTCTCATGACACACACTATTTTACGCTTGTTATTTGAAGTGTCTTTGATTACAAATTGAAAGATGTCAAACTCTCAATCAACACCTCAACACATTGACAATGATCTCAACCAACACGATGAGAATGAGAACATTGCACCAGGAAACATTGCACCCCTCGTTGGCCTCGATGGAGTTCCAGTTGTAGACCCAATTGACATCAATTCACACATATCCATCAATGGAAATGTGTCCACCGATCCTAAAAGCAACATTCCTGGGGGTGTCCGATAAGTTACTCAGAATGCGCATGACGGCAAAGATGGCGGGATCAGCTTGCGAGTAATCTTTGAAATATTGCAGGCCTAGCAGGCGGTAATAGCTCAGCTCCAAAACCAAAACCACACGCCGAGCATGGTCGGACTCGAGCCGTCCCAAGAAATTGTAGACAGGGTCGAATTGACTTCGAAGATATCGAATGAGAAGGAATATGAGACAAATCTCGCTATCCTAAAAATGCTTGAAGAGTTGATGAAGCGAATCGAGACAGGAGAATAGAAGATCGAGGAAAATGATAAGAAAGTGGAAACGTATAACTCTAGGGCCAACCACCAAATCCTGGGGGCACCTCCGATATTGAAAGGACTGGATTCTAAAAAATTTGTACAAAAACTTTTTTCCCAAGTGCGGCTCCGAAACAAATTCTCAAGAAGTTCTATATGCCTGAGATCCCTAAGTATAACAGAACGACTAATCCAAATAAACACGTAACCTCGTACACATGGGCCATCGGAGTAAATGACTTGGAAGATGATGAAATTGAATCTGTATTGCTGAAGAAATTCGGGGAGACTCTATAGAAGGGTACCATGATATGGTATCATAATCTACCACCCAATTCTATTGATTCGTTTGCTATGCTTGCATATTCTTTTGTGAAGGCGCACGCTGAAGCCATTAAAGTTACAATAAGGAAGTGAGACATTTTCAAGGTAAGGTAGAAAGATAAAGAGATGCTCAAGGAATTTGTATCTCGGTTTCGAACAGAGAGAATAGATTTCCCATCGGTCACCAATGATTGGGATGTTCAAGTCTTCACTCAAGGTCTCAACGTTCGGAGTTCCATAGCTTCAGAGCAGTTGAAGAAAAATTTGATCGAGTATCCAATTGTTACTTCGGGCGATGTACATCATCGATATCAGTCGAAGATCAGGTAGAGGATGATCAACCGGGAACTCCCTCTGGATTCGTTTATCCTAACAGGCCCATGGATAAATTTAAGAGGGATATTAATCGAGAGCCAATGTCGAATAGAGATTGATACCAACCGTACAACGGAGACCGAAGAGTCACCAGGTCTGGATGAAACTTTGCACGAAATGAGAGGAGAAACAATCGAGACCAGAGTTCACGGGGACTCGTGAGCAAGGGTGGTTTTGACAGGGATGCTGGGCCCAAAGAAGCTCCTCGATTATCGGAACATAACTTTAATATAGATGCATCAACCATCTTATCATCCATCAGACGTATCAAGGATACTAGATGGCCTTGATCTTTGCAGACCGATCCAGCCCAGAGAAACCCCAACTAAATATGTAATTATTAAGTCATCCATGGTCTTAAAATAGAAGATTGTAAACAACAAAGGGAGGAAGTATCCTGATTGTTCAATGAGGGGCATCTTCAGGACTTCTTAAGTCATCGGGCCAAGAATCACTTAAAACATAGAGATTCAAACAGACAGAACGAGCAAGAAGAGACACAACACATGATTACATGATCGTTGGTGGGGTCCATATTCCTCAAGGAACGGTATTCAAGCGCATCAATGTGAAGATCACAAGGGAAAAATGAACTCGGGACTACTTACCGGAAGAGACCTTGTCTTTCAATAAAGAGGATGCAGAAGGGATCGAACAAACTCACAACAACATACTGGTAATATTTGTCCTTACGTATAAGTTCAAGTTAAATGTGTGTTGATTGATCCAGGTAGCTCGGCCAACATAATTCGATAACGAGCAGCTCGGCCTACAAGATCAAATTGTGCCCGCAGCTCGAGTACTGAATGACTTCAACATGGCAAGTGAAACTACCAAAGGAGAAATTATTTTGCCAGAAAATATGGCCGGGACCATCCAAGAAATAAAGTTCCATGTGATCGAGGGTGACATGAGGTACAACACACTGCTCGAAAGGCCTTGGATCCATAACATGAGGGCAGTGATGATAGGCTATAATTACGTATTTTAGTCGATTATTACACTCAAATTTATTGCACTTTGATTGAGTTTGAGCTTTAATCGCTAGTGTCTTGCACTAACTGTGTGTTTTATGCCTTGTAGGAGTGATTTCGAGGTATATAGATGTTATGGAATGAATTCAAGTGATTTGGAGCTTTGAAGTCTGAGTAAAAGCTCAAGGAATTAAGCCGGAATCGTGTTTGGGGGTCAACGGATGATAGTTAGAGCGAGCGAAGAATCGAGTAGGCATATTGCACACTGTATAGTAAAATGGATATAACGTTTTTCTCAGAACTCCATTTGGTATCCACAATATATTGTTGAAAATTTAACTTAAAGGGCTACAACTTTCATGCTTTATGTTTTTCCAAATTCCAAACGGAACGGGGCGAAAAACACATGATTTGAGCCAAAACGAACAAAACCTGGAAAAAAAGGCTAGTTGGGCGCCACAGGCAGCGCCTGTCCCTACTTATGGTGCCAAAAATAGTAGCTCAAAATTGTGGGCGCTGTGGAGGGCGACTGGCGCCGGGCTGGGCGCCGGTGATGTGAAATGTGTCCTATTTCGCTCGGGACAAGGTTATTTTGGCCCTAGACCTACCCAACACGTATAAAAGCAAGACTAAACCTATTTTTGAAGGGGGAGACGCCACTTTGGAGTAAAAACACACACGGGATCGTGAGGAAGCAGAGAATTCTCAGTTTTCTTCATCTTTTTCTAGTATTTTCAAGTGATTCAACAATTATGCAATTGTTTGATTACATCATAAGTGGCTAAATACCCATTGTTTTGGGATTGTGATTTAGCCATGAATATTGTTGTTTGATATTAGCTTGACCTTGATTATAATTAACCAATATATGGTTGTTTCTTCAATTGTGTGTTTAATTGCTTAATTGTCTGGCCAACAGTTAGGTTCTATTTACTATCTATGCTATGCTTGGGAAAGCCGTGTTCAGATTAGAGAAGAATTGAAGAGAGCATGATCTTAATCCTTTAAGAGGAGCGGATTTGTAGTTAGGATAGGAATAACCTAGTCACCGTGCTTAATTAAATATCGTAATCTTAATGCTTTCTTAATAGATTGATTTCATAGGAATATAAGCGTTAATCTATTGAGAATAGGTGAGTAGTACTTCGGGAGAAGGCTATGAGAGCATTTATTGATTAATTAGCAACCATGAGTGAATTATATGAAAGGGAGAGTTAATTAGAACACAATACGAATGGTGAATCGATCACAACCCTGGAATACTTGTCTATACTGAATACACAACAATCAATTCATTACTTGATAATTTAGTTATTATTTAGAATCATAGTATAGTATAATCATCTTATTGGACTTTGATTTTAGCTGGATTGAATAACAATTTTAGTGATTTAGTGAGTAGTTTATACAAGTCTCCGTGGGTTCGACACTAAACTTATTATTATATTACTTGTCGACCACGTATACTTGCATGTGCATTTGGGAACAACAGGCAGCACCCTCAACACTTCATCAAGTTCTAAAGTTACCAACATTGGAAAGAGTCAAAACGGTGTACGGGGTACAACTTGCTGCCAAAGAAATATTTGCAAACGACAAAGTGATACAAGTATCGGCACTTTCATCAGCAAAGGGATCAGAGTCGAAGGGAAAACTGAAGGAGAAATAGCAACCATATTCACCAGCCTCGACCCAACCGGAGGAGCGGCAAACTTACAAGGATGATGACTATATGATACCTCGATCCTTCATAATCCCCGATGATTCTGACGCCACAAAATCAACGGTAGAAGAGCTGGAACAAATCATATTGATCGAGCATCTGCCTGATAGTAAGGTATACCTAGGCACAGGGTTAACTCCCGAGCTGAGGAAAAAAACTTATTCAATTTCTTAAAGCTAATATGGATTGTTTTGCATGGTCCCATCTCGATATGACAGGGATCCCACAAGAGATCACTACTCATAAACGAAGCTTGGACCCGAAGTTTCCATCAGTGAAACAAAAAAGGAGGCCTTAATCCGAGGTCAAAACACGCTTTCATCAAAGACGAAGTAACAAAACTTCTCAAAATAGGATCCATTCAGGAAGTAAAGTATCCCGAATGGTTAGCAAACATAGCGGTAGTCCCTAAGAAGGGAACCAAACATAGAATGTTTGTAGATTATAAAGACCTGAACAATGTATGCCCCAAAGATTCTTTTCCTTTGCTTAACATCGATCGTATGATCTATGCCACGACCGGCCACGAGACTCTTAGTTTTATCGATACCTACTCCAGGTATAACCAAATACAGATGAACTTGGAGGACCAAGGAAAGAGCACCTACTGTTATAATGTAATGTCATTCGGACTAAAAAATATTTGTGCAACCTATCAACACCTAGTAAATCGAATGTTCGAACAACAAATAGGGAAATCTATGGAGGTTTATATTGCTGAAATGCTAGTTAAGTCCATGCGAGCAGAGGACCATTTGAAGCATTTGCAAGAAACTTTTGATATACTGAGGAAGTAGAATCTGAAGCTCAACCCAAAAAAGTGCGCGTTTGGGGTAGGCTCGAGCAAGTTTCTCGGCTTCATGGTGTCCAATCTGGGAATTGAGATCAACCCCAATAAAATCAAAGCTATCGAGGATATCGAGGTCATGGATAATGTAAAGGCTGTGCAGAGGCTAACGGGCGCATAGCCGCCCTGGGTCTATTCATTTCGAGATCCTCAGATAGGAGTCGCCGATTCTCCTCACTACTAAAAAAGAAGAGCAACTTTGCATGGAACCTAGAATGCCAGCAAGCCTTGGGGGAACTAGCATGATACTTGTCTATCCCGCCACTGCTCCATACCCCAAAAGTGGACGACCAATTTTACTTGTACTCTGCAGTCTTAGAGATAACGGTAAGTGGAGTCCTAGTCCGAGAAACATGAGGTACGCAATTTCCTATCTATTATGTTAGTCGGACCTTAGGTGAGGACGAAACTAGATATCCGCACTTATAAAAATTAGCGCTTGCTTTAATAAGCACCTCCAGAAAACTAAAACCATATTTCCAATGTCATCCAATGTGTCGTGACAACTTATCCTCTTATAAACATTTTGCACAAACCCGAGCTTTCGGGTCGATTGGCCAAATGGACCATTAAAATTAGTGGGTACGATATTGAGGTTGAAAAACTTGGCAGATTTTGTGGCTAACTTCGCACCGGCCCTCATACCTGAGGTTGAAAAGAACTGCTGATGAAATCGGGTACATCCTCGGGGATCTGGACCCTCTTTATAGATGGTGCTTCGAAAGTGAAGGGGTTCAGACTATGTATCATGCTAAATCACCCACGAGTGATATAGTTAGATAGTCTATCATAACTACAAAATTGACTAACAATGAGGCCATTATTACAAGTCTCGAACTAGGTAAAACTTTGGGAGCATAGGTCATAGAGGCCAAGTGTGATTCCCTCCTTGTTGTAAACCAAGTTAACATGAATTTTGAAGTCTGAGAGGACCGAATGCATAGGTACTTGGATAAACTACAGATGACTCTACATTGATTTAAGGAATGGACCTTGTAACATGTACCTTGAGAATAGAACGGTGAAGCTGACGCTCTTGCCAATCTAGGTTCGTCGATCGAAGATAACAAACTCAACTCGGGGACTATCGTACAACTCATGAGATTGCTGATCGAAGAAGGTCATGCCAAAATAAACTTCACAAGTTTGAATGGGATTGGAGAAACAAGTACATAAAGTACTTAAATAAAGGGAAGCTTCCATCAGACCTAAAAGAGTCGAGAGCTCTGCACACAAAGGCAGAACAATTCACTTTGTCCAAAGACAAACGCTGTTTAGAAGGATGTTCGATGGACTGTTGGCAATATGTTTGGTATTGAGAGATACTAACTAC
This sequence comes from Nicotiana glauca, assembly GCA_026770625.1. Classification (NCBI taxonomy): domain Eukaryota; kingdom Viridiplantae; phylum Streptophyta; class Magnoliopsida; order Solanales; family Solanaceae; genus Nicotiana; species Nicotiana glauca. The sequence goes on from MDKF010709194.1 coordinate 7,250, forward strand.
GTCCTACGGGAAGTTCACGAAGGCAGTTGTAGAAACCACTTAGGCGCTGAATCACTAGTTTGAAAGGTAATCAGAGCCGACTATTACTGGATCGATATGGAAAAGGATGCAAAGGAGTTTGTGCAAAAATGTGATAAATGTCAAAGACATGCCCCGATGCATCAACCAAAAGATTAGCTCTATTCGGTATTATCCCCATGGTCGTTCATGAAATGGGGAATGTACATCGTCGACCCTCTCCCACCGACCCCAGGTAAAGCTCAGCTTATTTTATTTAGGACTGATTATTTTTCTAAGTGGGTTGAGGCATAAGATTTTGAGAAAGTCAGAGAAAAAGAAGTCATAGACTTCATTTGGGATCACATCATATGCCGGTTCGGGATGCCCTCCGAGATCGTATGTGATAACGGAAAGAAATTTGTCGGCAACAAAGTGTCTAAATTTCTCGAGGATCATAAGATCAAAAGGATCCTATCGGCGCCTTATCATCCCAGCGGGAACTTACAAGCCAAATCGACCAACAAAACCATCATCTAGAACCTTAAGAAGAGATTGATCGACACCAAAGGGAAGTGTAGAGATATATTGCCCAAAGTTCTATGGGCATACCGCACAACATCAAAATACAGTATCGGAGCAACACCTTTCTTATTAGTTTATGGCGCCAATGCCCTGATACCAGGCGAAATCAGAGAACCTAGCATTATATTTTGATATGCAAGAGAGGATTTATATAATAAGGTCATGAATACGAGCCTAGAATTGTTAAAAGAAAGCTATGAAGGCACCCTCGTCCGATTAGCTGCCCAAAAAAAGGGGTCAAAATGTACTACAGTCGAAGAGCTAATCTTCGTCATTTAAACATTAGAGACTTGGGGCTTAGAAAGGTCACCCTCAACACCCAAAATCCGAGTGAAGGAAAACTTGGTCCGAACTGGGAAGGACCGTACCAGGTTCTCGAAATCACAGGAAAAGGATCCTACAAGCTCAGCAAGACGAATGGAGAACAATTACCGAGCAATTGGAATGTATTGCACCTAAAGTGATACTACTACTAAGGTACGACCCCTTTCCATTTTCATTTATATTTTAGCAATTGGAACGTATCGCACCTAAAGTGATACTACTACTAAGGTACGACCCCTTTCCATTTTCATTTATATTTTAAACTAACTCTCGAAGGTGTTCTATCGAAACAACAATAGACCCCTCAACACGAAGTCTTTAGGTCTGAAAGCACGCGTTGCACTCTTTTTCCCCTAGACTGGTTTTGTGCCAAATAGGTTTTCCGGCGAGGTTTTTAATGAGGCAACCATTTATCGTGCTAACTTATAACAAATCAACAGTATTCGAGGCTTAATTGCAATAAACCTCAAATACTGGGGGGCATTACCCCTCGAGTGCCAATTTTGTTGCGAGGAAGTTATAGGAGAATTTGTAAGGGCTAAATGGTCAAATGAGCCGTGCTCGCATAGTTTTCTCGAGCCTTGGCACATAACATGTGCATGTATAATCAATTACAAAAAGAAGTATTTTTCCTTGACAATATCTCATGCCTTAGAAAATTTCTTCTACTTTACAATTTCATACTCTCGATCTATTGTGTAAACAGGCTTAAGGGCCGATCATAACCAGAGTCTGGATAATTACCCCTATGGTTGGGACTGACTGTTCAAAAAATAACAAGATTGAATTGTTAAAACTTCAAGATCTTAAGACCTTTTAGGCAATACGGCCACCCCACTCAGGGACTGAAACTTCGAGAAAATGTTCAAAAATTGATGTCACCCAACTCACACCAAGATTATAGGTAGTGAGGCGGTTGAAGCAATAATAACTCCCAACACAGGTCGAGGTCGAATCCACAAGGAGTTAGAATTTGGATTAGGTGCACACCTAGTGTGAATGTATGATGTGCCTTAGATTTGCACTTCCACGTATTCTTTGGTTGTTTCTATTTCTACTTTTAGGTAATGATTGCAAATAATAAACTATAAGACAATATGTTTGGTTTTGGTTGTTTTTCAAATGGTAAAGGATCTAGGGCCGTGACTTCCACCTAGGTGGCTACCTAACGGGTTGTAAACTATATGGCTACTTTGATTAATCGAGATCGTAATATAGCAATCACACGCAATTTCTCACTCTATACCTCTCAGTATTTTGAGTGACTTTGCCCAGTTTGGCTTACTCAAGCCCAAATGGGTTATGCACAAATCAAGTGATATATGCTCAAGTCGGGTCTTACTATCTCTAGATTTAATCCTTTAATTGGGGCCATCAATTTTTTGAGTTCTTCCCAATTTCTTGTTAGCCAAGTTTTCCTAAACCAAGCCTTTCTTTATCAAACAAGGACTAGGTCAAATAGGCATGAATCAATATTTGCAAGCATTAATTCTAGAGTTTAAGCATAAACAAGGCTAAATATCACTAAGGCAATCACAAACAAGCCCTAAAATTAAATACCCATTAAGTACCCACACTAGGGTTGAGCCACAACCCTAGCTAAAGATTTAGCTGATCATGAAAAATAAAGATATACAAGAAGAAATTAGCATAGAATGCATAATAATTGATTAAACAAAGAAAACCTAATGTTTAGAAGTTAATCTAGTACAAAATTACTCAAAGAAGTAAAGAAAACGGCTCAGGTGCACCTCTGCAAACTAAACTTAACCTAAAAATGACAAAATGTTCTATTTATACTAGGCTAAAAATATCGGATGCCCCTTCGAAGGTTGTGCAGCCGCATAATTCTGGTGCGGTCCGCACAAAGGGCTCCTGCGGCCGCATAGTTATCGTGCGGTCCACAGTCTTTGGGAATTTGAAATTGGGACTTTAGGCTTCTATAGTTTGCATAAAAGTGGGTGCGGCCGCACTTCTAATTACGCAACCCCATAAAAGTGTTGCGGTCCGCACTCTTCTGTTTTTGGTCTTGAACCAACTCTCTGATTCTTTACTATTGCGGATTGTATAATAACGATTGGGGTCACATTTGACTTCCTGCGAATGCATCATTTTGGTGCAGTCCATAGTCCCTGAGCTGGCCAAAACACTATTATCTGAATCTCCCTTCTGCGACCGCACTAGAATTATACGGTCCGTACGACTACAGTTTTTGCCTAGTTTTGGTTCTTGTTTACTTTTGAATCCTTTATGAGTTGATTTTGATTTCTTTGGCTCGTTTCCAAATATTCCTTCAAGTAAGCACGTTTTGTTAGTTTTCGGGAATACCTTTAAGCATTTTGAGCTAAAACGCAAGTAAAAGAGAGCAAATAAGTGATCCAAATCCCTACTTATCAACTCCCTCAAACATAAACTTTTGCTTATCCTAAAGCAAATAAGGCAATTCCCACCTCCACTAGAAAAAGGGATATTTCAGCTAGCCTAAGGTGAATCAATTACATATCAATTGGGACCAACAATTACCCACACCACATATGAATTATCAACAACGCAATGATTGACCTTTTGAGTACAATAGTTCTAGTGTGACACTAGAGCATCAAGAGTTGACTCTATTCATCAAGGAAGATCTCTCTTTTATGTAGGTAATTGTGGATCCCAAACTCTTCCTCTTCTAATCTCCTTCAACAATCTCTCTTTAGAATGTAACATTCAAGGCAATGATTGTGAAAAGTTCGCTCATCTCTCTCAAAAGAATGTTACAAGTCCGACTTTGAGTACCATAAGATTGCCCCTTATGTAAATCACTACTAATGTAAGGTCACTCAACTTCAAATCATGTAGGGCTTTTGCGGGATGTAATGAAGGCTTTTGGACCAAGGTTGGACTAGTTGGAAAAGAATGGTTTCATCTTTCTTTAAGCACTCCATTTTCTCTTTTCGGCTCATACTTTCTCGACTCTTTGAATCATTTTCTTATTCCTCGGGGGAACTAGAGAGACGTAACACAACTCTTTCTTGAGCATGACATTCATTTTTCTCATTTTCTATTTACTTCATCCTTTCCTCCTTATTTTCTTTTGGATTCCCATCAAATCTTCACTTTATTCACTTTCTTTTTATTCTTTCTTTCTTTTCTTTGTCTTCCTTTTTTTCATTTCTTTCTCTTCTTTGTACCTTTCATCACTTTCAAACTCCTCTTCTATCCCCCAAACTTTTGTTTTGCCAATTGTTTCTCAAGAATGCTAAGGAAAGGTCGGGTACCAAGAGAGGGTCATTATAAAATGGATGAAAGCTTGTAACGTGGTTATTGAAAGGAAAAAGGGCTTCGACTCAAAGGGGTTGACTAGGGATATCACATTGGCAGTATATAGAAGATTTCAAATTTCAATTTGGATCAAGGAGAGCCTACAATCATTTTTCAAGCCAAGCTACACTTAGAATTTTGCCTAGACAAACATTTGGGGCTAGTTATAGACCATTAATACAGGCACTTGGACTTATAACTAAATATCTCACCTCTCACACTTCTGGATTGCTAAAGAGAATAGAGTCGAGGGTCCACAACAACCCTATCTAAGATTGAGAATCACAAATGGCTCGATTTGAACCACTTGATGACTGCTTAAGTTAAAACAAGAGTCAAAAGAGTCACAACTAGAGCTATTTTCTGCCAACAACTTGTCTTTAACCATACGAGCATAGGTAAATGTGTTGGTACCAAGTGAAGAATGCTTGAGATCCCTTTTATTAATTAGTAGTATATTTACCAAAACATAGAAAATAGACTCATTCCCTTAAGAAGGTTGTCACACCATCCATCGTTGGGAAGAGCCACCCGGTTCACACATAATCTACCTTTGGAAAGAACCATGGCATTAAGAAAATCAAAGGCTTAATGTTCGCTCAAAATGTAAGAAAAGCTAGCAAATTAAAAAGAAGCAACTAAAGTAAATAAGAAGTTATAAACTACAGAAAGTAAGATAAATGAATATACAAACCGAAGTCAAATGAATATATACATAAGGGAGATGAATATATACATAAGGTAAATGAATATTTACATCAAATGGAAAGAATATATATATATACCAAAGAAAAATAAAGATGAAAGAAAAATAGTATCAGAGTTATTACAACCCAAATGTCAAATAATTAAAATAGACCACTCCCCAAATAAAAATAAGCATTGTCCCTAATGCTTGACAAACATAAGAACAGGGAAAGGCTAGAGAGTTAAGAGAACTCCATATGAGGTTGCAGTCTGCATAGGATCATCAGGAACACCAACCTCAAGCTATATCTCATTATCAACCGGCTGAGGGACAACTAGGTTGATGAGCATCTGGATCATCTCCTCAACAGTGTGTGAAGTGGCAATCGACTCCTCAGATTGGCCGGCTACTGCCTCTGGTGCTGCTTGTGTTGGTGGGACTGAGGGATCCATAAGCAGGTCCGATGGTACATCTCCGGTAGATTCAATATTGGTGACCTCCTTTCTCAACTTGTCCACGAACCTCTTCGATGCTTGTGATTTATTCATCTTTTTGACTTGCTTGCTCAAGTCCAAAACGACCTTCCCATGCACTACCATAGTTTCCATAATGGTCTTCTGGTTTTCCCGGATCTTCTTCAATGCTTTCTCCACTAACAGAGGTAGCTGTGACTCTACTGGGGCAGCTGGGGCCGAGGACTGTGCTGCAACAACACTATATATATATATATATATATATATAT